>APFE030417484.1:22297-45271 GCA_000404065.3 Pinus taeda
TATGAATTTTGAATTCTTCAACAATGGAGTCGCCAAGGTAGTTTTGCAACCTCGAAAGATTTATGAGCTCCTGCTACCTTCAGAAGTTCAGCTTCTTGATTTCGTGAATGATTAATCTTCAAACTCCCAGCAGACGCACCAAAATGTTATCACAAAATCAGACCCCTGATAGGCCGCTGATCAGGTAGACCTTGTGTAACTCTTTCAAACCAAGCTTTTGGCTGAGGTTTAGCCTCCTCAGCCTGAGAGGGCTCTCTCAAGGGTTAATGATATTGATTAATGATAATATAGATGGCTAACTCTATCTTGGTTTTGTATGTTTGTAGGTTGAAAAGATGAAGGCTTGCTACCATTGGGCTATGGAGTCAACAAGTCAATAAATTTAGTGGTAAGGTTTCTTAACATGAAAGATGAGGAAAATAAGGTTATTAAACAAAGACAACTCACTCAATAACATAGGTCAAAAGAGTCATTTCATCACTAAAGGAAGTCAGAGCATAGGGTTATGAATTCTGAGTAATAGTAATGAAATTTATTGTTGATGGTTCAAAGGTGGTTTACTCACAAGATTCTAAAAAAAACACTGTCATCTCATTACTAAAGGAACTCAGAGCATAAGGTTATGAGTTCTGAGTAATAGCAATGAGATCTACTTCTCAACACAATCACTCCATTACTAAAAGAAATCAAAGCACATGGTATTGAATTTTGAATAATAGCAACGTGCTCTAGTGCCGGTGGTTCAAATATAAAACACAGTCATCTTATTGTTAAAGGAAGTCAAAGCATTAGATTATGAATTCTGAGTATTAACAATAAGATCTATTGTAAGTAATTAAAATAACACATACATCAAGAAAGGATTGAACTCTATCAAACTCAGTTTTGTTCAAGAAAACCTTTCTGCATTATTGATTGTATTCCTTCACATAAAGCAGCAGCTGGGCCAAAAATCTCCAACCCTTTGCTAATTCGACCTCTTGCTTTATATATAGCATTTAAAAAATGTATCCCACCATCCCTCATCAATAGAATTCGAATTTTCCATCAGTGACACCTATTCTAACCATAAAACAAACTTTTAAATGCATTTGACAGCTAACTAGCAGTCCTAGAGACCGAATACAACTAGGAGTATAACTCCTTATCATGATTACAACAACCTTATCTGAGCATTTAAAGCATTCTTTGACAACTTGAAACCTCAAGAAGTCGAATTTGATGAAGCCTCCCACATGGTCATCTGACTGTTGAAGACAAACCCTAAAAATTAGGGAACATGTTTCCCTGTTTTTAGGTTTAGGATCCCTGAAAATGGCACGTGGGACAGAGCCTTTATCTCCTCATCCATGACACATTTTTCAAAACTGAAGGATTTTCTTGTAGCCCATTCTATCTAGAACAAAAACCTCTCATGGTTTTTTAAAACATTCCTCCAGCTATCCAGAATCTGTCCTTGAAAAACATATGTCAAACAGGAAAAATCCATTTTCTGAAATTAGGGTCTGAATGAAAGCTTAGTGTCTCCCAACAGAAAACACTTATGAAGAAAGTGAGATAGGTTATTATAGATGGAAATGATATGAAGCGAAACCTCCCTCATAATTCCAAAATATGTTTTCCTGTAGCCAAAAACTGATCTTGAAAAAGACTGCTAAAACTAGAAGACCAAGCTTGACTTTGAGCAGTTTCGTAGCGCAAGGTTAACCATAAATTCCTCCCACCTCCGAACGAATTTGAAGAAACTGAAAGAGGTTTTTGTAGTTTGGTATGTCAAGAGAAAATCCTCTTTCATTTTTCAAAATTGAGTTCTCAACTGCTTAGGACCCCTTCTGGAAGTTGACTAGTAAACGCAGAAAGCAAAGTTTTTTATGCTGAAACAGGCTTTTTCAGGGATTTCGTAGCGCGCTACGAAAACTCCTAGTTCAGTGATTTCGTAGCTAGTTTCAAAATTTCTCCAAAATGATGTCAGATATGACTTCTAAACACCTGGTGAGGCTTCTAGGACATGGAATGAGGCTGTCAAACCTTATTTGGAAAAGAGATATGACCTTAAAAGACTTCTAACCTTATGACCTAACCCTTAAAGCATGAAATGACCTAGAGACCCTTTAACACCATGACTAGAAGAGGGTTTGTAAACTAGAATGACACTAATTGTGATCAGATGACTCAAAAATTATAAGACTATGACTAGAAACAAGGCAAATTACCAAAGCTTAGAGATAAAGATTTTAGGGTGATAACATTAGGTAAGAAATGGTTGGACTGTTTTTCTAGCTGAAGTTTGTAAATATTTGTTTTGCACTAGCTGCTTATCCCCATAGTTGGCCAATTTGTAAAAGTGATGTTTTGTTGTAGCGCCTACAACCACCCTCCAAAAATTTTCCTTAGCTTTGTTTTGGAGCCTCCCTTTTCAAGTACACAAGCTTTAGTGATCTTCTAGGAGACTACCAGCCTATGCATGAGAGTTTCTTGCATCCCCCTCGTAGGTTGTTTATCCAAACTTGCTCCACCTGCAGGATGAAAAGCTCCCTCAAGAAATTATGCAATTCTGGAGGGGAACCAACCTTCCCTCCAAAAATTGCGCAATTCTATCTGGTAGCCTGTTGGTCTCTAGAATTGTGCAAATATGTCTATCAAGCTTCACTCAGAAAATTGTGCAATTCCTCCCAGCAGGACTGCTCAGCCCAGAAATTGTGAAATTATGGGCAACAATCAACTACTTAGCCAAGAAAATGTGCAAAACTTTTGGGCAGCTAGTCCAACTCCCTCCTAGAAATGTGCATTATTTTCCCTCAATTGAGCAAGCTGTTGCATGTTTCATTGAATTGACCGGTTCCATCGGATACCAAAAAACTTGAGGGACAATGATTGTTGGCAAAAAAAATTACGCAATGTACTCACTGGGTCTACAACCATTGCCAACTAAATTGTGCATTGCGCAGTTCCAATAGCCTAGATCACGCATTATGCAAATCCAGTAGCCATCCATGCTCCCCAAACAACCCATACTACCTTTCGCGCAGTTCTACCAGCCACTCTCCCATCCCTCCAAGAAAAATTGTGCAATCCTTGCTAGTCAACCCTGAGGTATGTTGCATGTCATTCCTCAAGTTTCCTTTGTTTTTTGCTGACAAATTTCTTGCCCTGCATGCCACTTTGTCTAAAGATCTAGTAGGTGTTCATCCACCTCTTAGCAGTTTAGGATTAATGGCCTCCAAGAGAGCAAGGCCAAAGGTCATTGACGAAAGTACTACTGGACCAACAATTGAGCGAGTGTCTACAAGTTTACTAATCTATGAATATACTAAGCTGATTGTAGACAAAGACATCAAGCTGAAATGGAAACAGGTCAATGATGCATTTTTAGGCACATTTGTGGAAAACCTTGAAGACCGTTGAGTCTATGTGAACATCCACAAGTGCAACTTGTACCGGATTGCATGCAGGTATCCATGCTCCCATGTGCAAACATGATATGTTGGATCGTCTCGTACAATGATCTTGAGACGATGACATTGAGAAGTCTCAGCGGGACAGAGATTTCTAACTTTAGGGCATAGGATTATGATGAGATGTATCAGATGTTGAAGCCCGTGATCACCACAGAGACTCCCTTTAGCATACGTAGCTTCAATGCCAACTCTAGAAATATCTTGAAGAACTGGGTGAAGGAGCTGACTAAATTTAGAATGACAATAAACCAAGTTTACAAGACAAAGATACTGTGGAAGGCATATCAATACTTGGTTATCTTCACATGTCGTCTATATGGCCAAGAAAACATGGAAACCTTCCCACAGAGTTGGGTGATCCCATTGGACCAACAAGCCAGAGAAGGCAAAGCATGCAACTGATCCAACATGTTGGCTCACCAGTTAAAGGAATGAGTAACAAGGGATTGACAACCGCCCAAAGGTATACAAGCATACATCTACATGTCTGCTTACATCTTGGATGTAATCTGTTCCCGTCATGAGTTTTCGGGTTTGAAGTGGGCATGGACACTGGCGAAGACCTCTATGAACACTTATTGCAAGATGTTGTGTGAATGCAGCTTTAGAGGAGTTATCACACACTAGTCTAATAATTTTGCCACCTCAGTTTACAAGATGATATTCAAACATGATTCACCCTGCATGTCGAAGGCAACAATGGAGGCACTAATCAACATTGTTGATTGGTATGTCTCATTGTCCGGAACCTTCATACGAATGTACAACACAAAGAAGCCTCCACATGTTCTACAAAATTTCTTCTTGGATAGACTTATCATGTAGGAAGTATCATATCACATCTCGACAGGATTGATAGTTAGGCTACACTAGAAGAAGAAAGCACCTTGGCCCACTCTTCCATTGTAGATCAGGTTATACGAGATATAGAGTTTCAAGCATGTGGATGTTGAAGAAGAGAAGATGAATAAATATCCATTCGACCTTCAAAGTTACAATCCATATGACCCACATTATCTTGTGAAAGATCACTACGCAAGAGTACAGTTTAACTCGATCCACGGGGCATGTCATTGGGCGGAGGAAGACCCATGGAGATATTTTTACAACTCCTATAGACTCAATGAGTCAGTCAGCCTTGTTGCGGAATGGATGATGAAGTAGCATGAAGCAACATCCTGGAGAGCACTAGAAGCAGCAACAGCAATAGAGGCAAACATACCAGTGTGCAAGAGGGGCAAGAGGAAGATTGTCAACAACATGGAGGAAGAGAAAAGATGCAAGTTCTGAGAAGACCCACTTGTGCAGAAATCAACTTTGGCAATAGAGGCAAAGAGGCAATAGCGTGATAAGAGAAATGCATAAAGGTGGAGAGAGAAATGGGGAATGGAGGAAACAAAGAAGAAGTTGTAGGAGTTGAAGGAGAAACTCTGGAAGGAACGGGGGGTGCACAGACAGGAGAAGAATTGTAGTAGGAACATGAGAAGGAAGAATAGCAAGAATAGGTACAGCAGGGGGCACAACTTGTGTAGACATATGAAATTGTGCTCGTACAGATAGTAGACTCATCAGAACTGCTACATCAGGTAGACAGGGCGAACCATCGCAAGAACAACACTTCGCTCAGGAGATAGAGAAAGAACTTGAACATATGGATACAAATATGGATCAACAAGAGTTAGATAAAGACATGTACCTCATGCCTCACCACTAAGAGGTTGACCCACTAGCTTCATTGCATCTAGAAGAGGAGCAAGTTCCAAGTGACCAAGGAGACACTGAGATCCTTGGAGACCAGCTGGAAGTAGAGATGCACAACATCTCATCTAATGAGTCTCAACATAGAGTTGTGCAATATTGTAGGGTGTTTAATTCAGATGATCATACATCTCTTGCACAGTTTGAGGAATGGGTGATCGTTTCTGACATGTGTAAACATCCATCAACATTGGATGCTGCTACCAGAGCATATACTGAAGCCACTACCTCAAGTGTTCGCTTCCTGATAGATGAGAACGAGTGATTGGCGAAGGAGGTATAGAAGGATAAGCAGGGAGGAGAAATGGTTAAAGCATCCACCTTAGTAGAATTGAAGAACGCAATACTGGATGAAGTATTGTCCATTTATACAATCATGTGGGAATTGTATTCCAAATTTGGTACCATGCACAAGAAAATTGTCCATCTCAACAATTGGTAGCAATGATGTGCTATAAGAGCATGTATCCTATCAAGCGTACATGGTGTTGTTGATTACATGAAAACATGGATGATGAGATATAAGGGAGCCCCACTTCACTTGCCTAAGATGATGAAGCCTAGAGCAGTCAAGCTGAAGGCATGCATCCAGAGTTAGATCCGAAACTATGAAGTTCTCCCACAGCTCGTCACTAGTCTACAGGCTTCCCATGCAAGTGTATTCAAGAGTATGGATGTTTTTGTGTGTGCACATGTGATCCCATCTATTGGAATGCTCACCTAGCTGAAAACAAAGGCATACTTCTAGCTAGAGCTTGACTTGTACTTTGACGAGTTGATGTGCATAGGCACCAACCTAGACTTGTCAATCAGTGCAGCCACCATGCACAAGTAGGTTGTTGGTCCGATGGCACTCAAGACAATGATGTGCATGCTATCATATGAGTTGGATAGAGGAGCTCGAGCAGTGTACCTGAATGCTATGGAGGCAAGACTTCGTTTCCATAAATATGTCACCTTAGAGTACATGGACACAGTCACGGACTACCAAGCTTGGAATCAGATCGCTACTATAACCACCATGAGGGTTTCGAAGAGTTGGTCTCCCAACAATTATCTAATTCATATTGATGTCTTGCATGGCTTTCTCAATCCATTTTGTCTCACATGGGTACATGTGCATTGTAATGCAATATCTTGTCAAGTGTAAGCTCAAGTGTTGATACTTGGATGTAACAATCATAGAGTAGATGAAGAATCATGAGGGTAGATGAAATTTCACAAAGGGGATTGTCATGGGCCACCCCACCCTTTGTTATAAATAGTCCCTCATAACTCATTGTATAGGCTTTTGGTCAGCAAAGCTTCTGATAGGACTATCTTAGAGAAAGCTTGGATGGTATTGTAATGAGTATTGTCTTCTCCATTGCGCAGAGCTAGTATATCTCTTTGGAGGAGTAGGCGGTTGTGCCTATAATGTTCTATTGTTGCAACTAGTGGTTGGACATGGATGTATTGTATGACTAGAACTTACACATCTTAATATAACAGAGCCAACACATTTCATGCATATATTGTATTGTATTTCAATTATCTTGAGTATGCTAAATGATATATGTATCTATTTGCTTACACATGCATGTGTAGCTATTTTGTATATGTATGTATGAATCTTTCTAAAATTTGTTGTTGGTTTAACCATCACTTTGGATTGCTAGCTTACTTTCCTTTCATGTTGTGATGCATCTTTGCTCATGTGTTCCGTTCTTAACTTTGTGCTATCAAAGGTTTCCAAGGGGTGTGCTCACCTCACCCTCCATGTGAACCTCTCATGCACCTTCCTTGACTTACTTCATATGTCACACCCTTGCTACCAACAAGGACATCTTACTTGCCTCTGTACGAAACCACGCTTGGGGCATTACCGTACAACCCACTGTTGGGACTCCTACACCAAATGTTCTGAGGTCTAATTGGGACTTCTTGCCAGGGAAATCCCTTGACATGTTGGTGTGTCTAGCACCGTCAACATGTTCATAAATAAATCAATTATATGCAACAATGTTTTCATTGGGAAATGTTATGCTAGTTTGTCTTGTTGATAATTGCTTTGAATGGAAAATTTGGGAGTCAAGTTTATTCCATCTTGTAAAATGAATTTCTATTTGTAATTTAGGAAAGAATTTAAAATGTTTTGTATGAGTAATTGCGGCACATTTTGTATATTACAAATGTGTTAAGCACTCAAGTTATACGAGTATTCACTATGTGAAACTTTTTTTGGTTTAATTGTGAAAGTATTTTTGGGATCTTATCCTTGATAAGGATTTTGTAGAAGAGCACCATGGTAATTTTTCTTGTGAATGTTGTTGTTGTGGATGGCCATAACAACATAGACAAGATGAGAAAAACATTGAACTTGAATTCTTTGGTTGAGTTATATTTCAATTTCAAGTTAAGAAACAACCAAGACAAGTGCAATTCAAGGCACTACAATCATCGATCGGGCCGAGTTTGGAAAAGTGAAGGAAATATAACTTCAACTGTTGAACAATTGAAAGTGAAATTTTTGGGATCAAAAGTTTTCAGTGGGGAAGAGTGATTAGAAGCTCAAAAGTTGCCAAAACTTCAAAGTTGTCAGAATAATGTGGAACTTGAATGACCTCATACATCTCATCTTCTTGATTTTGACACAACTCAATTCACACGAAACAGACACCGTATGCTCCCAAAAACATGTTCTGTTCTCTTTGTCAAATAGATAAAACTTTTGTAGATGTCAATAAGGATGTTGGCTAGGCATCCGTACAACCCAACCAGCAAGAGGAATATTCTTCATATATTCTTGTGGTATATTCCTTTTGCATATTGTTTGGAATATTCTTTAGGCTCGGTGGCATCACTCGATCGGTCCACGTGTTTTCTTTGGGGCCAATGAGGAGGTGACATGTAGCTAAGCCTGAGGCCACCACGTTTCCTCCTCGTGGTGTAGTAAAATTTGTTATGGTGGGCAAGGCAGACGTTGGGCTCGACCCTACAACCTACCATACAAAAATGCAATGGAATTACCATTACATCATACGGGCATGAATTAGCCATAAAGGTTTTTGTTTATATTTAAATAAAAAATGCACGTAATTTGGGATTTGGTGACCAACCCATGCAGTTTATAAACCGCCCATGTGAACATCTTGGCTAACCATTACTTTAATGCAACCATTAACTGTCCATTATCCTTAACCGTCGGGAGCCTCTACATGTGAACACTCCTACAACATTTAATACAACAGTCGGAGGAATGGGGCTAGTGCCAGGAGCTAGCCCCTGAGCGCATGGTGCCCCATATGACCATTCTTTTGGTTTTTAGGCCTCAATGGATAAATTAAAGGTCCTACAAATTTTCCCAAAAATTGGGGAATTTGTTGCTCCGTTTGCAGAAAATGGGGCAAAATTGTAGGATGATGCTTGATTTTGTGCAATTTGTAGAGTGAATAATGGAGAAACTAGGAGAGGTCATAATTTCTCCATTTTTTGACCAACTGGGTGCAAAAAGAGGCTAGATAACCATTTTTGAACATTTTGGACTCATTGGAGCAAGTTTCAGAAGCAACAAAGTAATTCTAGATAGGATTTTTGCAAATTAAATTCTATGCGTGCCATGGTCAACCAAAGTGTTTATTCAATTTATGGAGGAGTTTGAAGATGGAGATGACCTTGCAGGGGTTTTCCAGCCTCCATGTTCTTTCTGCAATAGCTATTACATCAATGTTGTAGCTTATGTTCCTCTTTTCTCTATGTGTTTTGGAAGAGAGATTTGTTTATGTACTTCAAGTGGATTGTGGTACTGTTGATGCTCTATGAAGTTGGAGTATGGGGTATTGGTGTAAGATGGCTTTGTTTGCTAAAATTTTACATGTTTTACTGTAGGTTTACATGTATATGGAGTGATAACTCTTGTAGAAGTTGTTTCTTTGAATCAAAAACTAACCATTCCATTTATCATCACTTTATGCACTCTTATTCTTATAAAAATTGAGGATAGTGAGAAGGGGTCATGCCATTAGAGCTGATCCAAGGAGATGTACCAAGGAGGGGTGAACTCCTTTAAAAATGGTTGGTGTATTACTGATTGATGCATGCGTCCATTTAGTTTTTTGATTTCATGTTTAAATTTTTTCATAAAATTAACTTAAGAAAACACACATAAAAACTCATGTTTTTACTTGCTATTTTGGAGTAAAAACCTCAAGAAAATTTTTGTAATCTAATGAGGATATTAGCATACAAAAATAATATTCCAAATTCAGACCAACAACCTATCAAGTTCAAAGTTATCTTGTTGCTAGAAATGCAACAATCTCCACCAGACCATTAATGTTCTCATAAATATATAGCTCCCAATGTTGTGTACAATGTAATAACTTTCTACTCTGAAGCTTTCCAATGTAATAACCTATATTGTCTCCAACTTCACACAACCACCTACTCTGAACCTCTCTAAAGATACCAATGTTTCGATACTAGAGTGTCTGCAAATGGGAATAGTGGAACAAGTAAATAGTTTGGAGATCCACTAAGTTGTCAAAGGAATATGGGAGCATCCGTAAATGGGAGGAGGCCCGAAGGTGAATAGTTTGGAGGTTTTTTAAGATTCAGAAGGAATCTAGGAGTTTCAAAAGGATATTTCTTAAATGTTTACTAAAAACATCAATATATTTGAACTATCCATAGGTTTAGATTAACGATGTGTAATACTTATTGCATGTCATCATAAATTTAAGAAACTCGATAATATTCTTCACAATTTAAGTGCATAAAAGTGTAACAGATTTATGAAAATATTGAAAATAAAGTATTTAATTGGATCATCGATATGGAGTTTTCTTTGACTCCTTACTGAAAATGATTTAATTAACATTAATTGATGATAAATTCTAAGCACTTGATTTCACATTTTTTAAATGTTGTGTAGGGGTTAATAACTAGGAAATGGAATGTCAGAAGATAAAAATTATGAATAATGTAAATGATAATGACCTGGTCATCAATTCATCTTAAGTGGTGATGGAAGTTAACAAAAAGGTACGGAGTGGGGCTGAATTTTACAAAGCTATGAGGAGCATAGTGGAAAGAACTTATATAGTTACTTTCCACTTACAGTACAAAAATCAATCCAATGGCTTCAAAAATCAAGATATATATAAATGACGGGAAGCAATGCAATGCCCAATGAGAGCTATTAGGCTTGCAATAATAAACTTAAAGTAAAATATGAATGATCTAAAACTTATTACTCATAAACATGTTTTTATTTATAATGTCTCAAAAATTACTAGAACATTTTTTTCGCTATATTTACTTTCATCTCATTAAGAAAACAAAAAATGTGCTTTTCATTTTTCCAATAATGTCATGCATATCCACATAAAAAAGTGGATGGAAAACCAATAAATGTCATGCCATTGTCCAAAAAAGTGCACAAGGAGATAGTAAAAGGAATAAACATAATTACATCACAAGGGGAGCCATCCCATTGATGCATGAAAGGTATGTGATCATTTATTTATTCTTTTATCTACATTGAATATAATTTTTGCATGAAATATTATTTTTCAATTTTTATATTACAATAATTAAATAAAAAAGGAACCCATTCAACACATAAGAGAAAATGAAAAGAAAGAAAATGGTTGATCACAAAGTTTGTGAGTACTTATGTTTTTAGGCTTATGTAACATTTCATATTCGCTTAATCTTCATATTTCAATAATTAATTTACACTTGTCCATAGATATATTTTATGATATGTTAGCATCCAAAGAAGATCCACTCAAATATTTATCTATATTAGATTAAGTATGAGTTGTGAGTATATGGTGAAGTATCAAGGGTCAATTGAACAATTGTAAGTAGTTATGTTTCTTAACTTCCCTCATTTTATAATTAATGGAATGAAAACAAACATTTATATTATTTATATCTATACTTTGTCATGGAATATTAATTTTGTAGGAAACAAATTATGGAGTGGAGCCATCAAAAAATATTTTCAGAGACAACATGGAGGATGGATCTGAAAGAATGTGTACTGTTTATAAAACACTATCTATTATTGTACATTTATTTTTATTTGCAT
The DNA here is from genome assembly GCA_000404065.3 of Pinus taeda. NCBI lineage: Eukaryota > Viridiplantae > Streptophyta > Pinopsida > Pinales > Pinaceae > Pinus > Pinus taeda. Next base: position 33,590 of record APFE030417484.1, read on the forward strand.
AACCATTTATATTTCACTACATAAATTTATATATACTTAGTACACTTTATTTTTATGTTAGTAGATGAAGAGTTAAAACATAAAAAACAAATGAATAAAAAAACAGTATGTTAAATAACACAAGTACAATATCACCTACAAGTGATGATAGACACAACTTGAGCAATGATTGTAGTTTAAGTGCTGAATGAGAATAAATATAATTTAATGTTATTGTAAGTTGTATGTTTTCAAATATTTGTTTATGAAAATTGGTGATTATGTTTAATGTACTTGACATATTGTCCCAATTCCATGAGGACATGTTACCAATAAGTACAACAATTACATATTAACATTTTGTTTAATGTACTGGACATAAAGTGCTATTTGGATGTTGATAAGTTACTAACAGATGTAGAATCTACACATTGAATACATTTTGATTATCGCGGACCTTTACATTGTCACATTTTGTATTCCAATTGTCATCTTATTGATTTACCATAATATGTGTTTCTTATTTTATTGCATTGTCCATTTTTTGTGATATTTTGCAATGTCAATTAGTTAATATATGTATGATTTACATTGTAACAAATAAACATAGGTGTAATCCATTGGCTAATTAATTAATGAAATCATTAGATCTAAATGGAATATTTTAAATATAGAATTCAATATTATTATAAAAATATTTGATTTTGAAATTATTAATTGTAATTTGTAAATAAATAATTAACTAAAATATAGACATATCAATGCATTCATTTATTTTGTTTTGAATTCATTAAATTGTGTGTGCCATAATGCCATAAAAGAGATGTTGGTACATTTTATGAGTCATATGCATCAGATCCTATTCACTATATTAGTGCACTAGTGCTAAATATTGTGAAAAGGCATTTTTACTTATGTGCATCCATTCCTATTCATTATATTAGTGCACTAGTGCTAAATATTGTGGAAAGGAAGTGTTACTTTAAAGTATATGATATAATGTATAACTATTTTTATCATTTCAAAATATTATGATGTACATGATTACAATACATGGTGGTGCTTTAAATATAATATGTACACCAATTCTTAGTAATAAAGAATGGGGCTCACATCTCACCTTTAGTGTTCAAATTTCCACATCCCTCTAGTGCACATGGTAATATAGGCATGCATTCATTCATATGAACAACAAAAAACTTAATACAAATCAATTCTTTATTTAGGAATATGAGCACTAAAAAAAAGAAGGAATGAACTAGTGCATACAAATTATACAAGCATTGATGTGCTAGAAAACAAAAGAATGACACAGTGCATAATATTTATATGAGAATTGGTGCATCATATAACAACATTTAAAAATAAAACCTATACTAAAACCTATAATGGCTCACAATTTTTACTTATAGGAAAGAATTGTTGAAACCTCGACTATGAATGATATAGGTTGTAGTAGATGGTTTTTCAAAAATGATTAATCTTACAACACTAAAATCCTTTCTAAAAACATACTGGACAGGGTGTTTTTCTCAGGGTGATTGGGAGGGGGGTAAAAGTTCCTAGTTCTAGGTCCATCCATTAAAGCATCAATAATCACACTCATTCAACCATTGTTGATGAAATATGAATTCTATTGTTTGGTGGTTATTGGGATCCAAATCATGTCATTTTATAGATCTATCTAGTTTCGACAAATAACTGACGCAATTGAAATAGATTACACACGAGAGAGACAAATCGAGCTCGAATTTTTCCTAGTGTGATCCCATATACTATACTGATAGGGCCACTCTCTACAACTTCATTCTACCCATGGAAAGCAGATTTAGTTAGATATGTATCACAAAGATTTCATCGTTCATCATGACAATTTGATTGATTTTTTTTTTTAGACAAGAGGTTCATTCTACAACCCAATATGAGGGGATGTGTAAATTTTTCCATCCATCCATGCTGATTTAAAATAAAACTAAAAAATAAAAATTATGTTCTAAATAGAAAAATAATGTAGCCTATAATTAAAAAAAATGAATATGTTCTAAAGTAATTAGAAGTTAAAAGAAAGTGTAAATTAGATGTTTAAATCTTATACTTTTCAAAAATATTTCAACAAGAGATTTAAATAAACTATTTGAGGATCTATGTTAACTAATTTATGTCGATATGAACTTCATATATATCTATATATAGAAAAAATTTATGTTTTTATGGCTAAATTTTTTATTTGGTCCTATATATAATCTATTTAACATTCAAAAATACAATTTAAACAATGAGAAATAACATATTGTAATTTGCACTCTAAAATGGTTGGCACTTGAAATTTGATCTCTCTTGGCACATGTTAGATCCATACCTAAAATAGATCTATGATGGTTCTTTTTTGGTGGGGTATGATATTGGGAGGAATAATTGCAATCTCAAGTGTCAACTTCATTAGAAGGCAAGGATTTTTATAGGGGATCTAGTAGTATTCCCAAAAATATAATCCAGTCAAATTATTCGAACTACTAGATTCCTAGTTCTAGTAATTTAACTCGATTATATTTTTGGGAATATTTTCTAATTCCTCCAATAAGGAGAATGAGAGTGTAACACATCCATATAATAGTAAAAAAAAATATTATTACCAATTTACCATAGAAATAATATTTTTGATGATTTTTTACCTTACTATGGACTAAGAATTAGCATTACAAAAACTAAATAAAATTCATTAATAATGTTATGCAATGCACTGACAGATAAAACCTTAGTTTATTATGCGCGAGTTCATAAACCATGCAAGTTCATTTGCACACGTAAACAATTAACATTATGGTCATAATTGTGTATATTTATTTAAGATTGTACTAAGGCATTTTTTGTCTATCGGCTCCCATCCTTGAAATCTCGCCAACTGTATATGACATTTAATAGACTTGGTTGTCCTGGCCAGGTGGAAATCTGATATGTTCCAAGATATTCATTAATGCACTTTCCCTGGGATCTACCTACCTCATCAACGGCTCCTATCGACTTCATGGATCATCCAGAACTCGAAGGTTTTGAAATTCAATTCTCTGTGGTTTTTCTCCTGTTCATCATTGTGATATTTCAAAACTTCGCTTCTCCTTGATTCTGCTCCAGTCTAGTGGCTTGGGTCCTTGTTCCTCTAGTTGTCTCGCCTGATGTAGTGACTAGTTTATTCATTAGCTCCATTCCACAGTATCTAACTGAATTTCACAACTGTTTGTCACCTGCCATAGACTCTTAAGATGCTGAACTTCATTCTGTTGTGCCAAGTTTTTACTCAGGTCGCTACTCAATGGTAAGCTTCAACCATTTTGGTGCCTTATGATTTCATGTTATATTTCTACAATTATTTATGAGGTTGACAACTAATCACTAGTTATTTTCTTGTTCCTACGGGAGTTCCTCAAGTGTTGAAGCTTTCAGGGGGTTCCAAGGTGGAAACCCTCTTACCGGCTTCATTCTTACAGAAAAAGAAACCTCCATGCATTGGGTATTTCACCCCTACTGCTCTTTTCCTTGGCAAAGCTTTGCGGCCAAAGGGTCGGGATTTTATTAGAATTTTGGAATTAATTTCATGAAGGGTTTTCCGTGGCTTATGGAAGCTTTGATTCTTTTGTTTAGTTTTCATGTTAACTATGTAAATTTAAGTGGTTTTTCCACATATTGTAACTTTGGGAATTTTCCTTAGACTATTGTTTCATGCTGGAAGTGTTATTGGAAATTATAAAAATTGTATGGTTCTAGCTACTATTAATATCTCCTTTTTCCGTTGTTAAAACATTTTTCATGATAGTTCCATTATATATATGTATCACAGGATTTCAATAAGGGTGTATTTTATTGTAATGAGTCATACATATTTAATTGTCAAGCCCTTTCTTAGAATAGAAATGTCTTTGTTTAAAATGCGGCAGAGGACTAGATATTCCTAGCTTATGGTGCATTATAGCCATCTATGATGAGTCTGGCAACAACTCGGAATTCTCAGTTTCACTTTTTCTTTATTATGTTTTTACAGGGTTATATACCAATGTTTTAACTTGTTTAAAGTATTGAGTCACATGGAACCCTTTAAGGGTGTTGGATAAATCCATAAAATCCATGCTCATCTTATTATTAATTCTTTTTCGTCTAACTTATAACTAGGTTAAGTAGAATGCTAGGGTTTTTATCTTATGATAATTTCAATGTAAATGCAAATAGCAACAGAGGACTATGTTATTTTATTGCTAGAATTTATACAATCAAAGTTCTATACTCTCAGAGGTTTCCTTCTGTTTGAAATGGGGCTTTACTTTCTTACGACAAAATGGTTTGCTAGAGTCTTTTAAAACTGAAATTCTTATAGAATGAATGTCATTTATAATTTCCTTTCAAATGAATTTTGTTACCTTATGATACAAGGCTCTGTTGCCTTTAACTATATTCACTACAGAACTTTTCCGTTACTATTTTTCCATTTCTAGGTTTGCATTGGATGTTTCGCCATTCTCTAAATAATTGCTGCAATTTTCATTAAAATACTGAAGGTCGTTTCTTGTTCTTGTTCATGTAATCTTTCAATTTAAGAAACTTTTTAAACTAATCCCCATTCTTCAAAAGGGAGATATCCTATTGATATCTTTCTAGAATAACACAGAGTAAGTAATCAAATTATGCAATAACTCATAAAAAGTAAGTAATCAAATTATGCAATAACTCATAAAAGTAAAGTTTTATTTATCTACATAATTCTAAACTTTACCCAGAATTTATCACTTATCTGTATATGTTGCTTTCCAAAATATTTTAACTTATCTATATATGTTGCTTCCAAATTTCATCTACCCAGACTTGCACTTTGTTTTCCTCCCTACCATGAGATTCACTATGCCAGAGAATATCCCCCCGTGTTATCCTTGATCCTAGGGAAATTCTTTATCTCCTTAGAGAATGTGTGTATATCTAGCTATCTAGTCTTAACAAAACATATCTCTCACAAAACTGTCTGACCTCTCAGCACAGGCTTTCTTTTATGTTCACCTCTCCTGATATCAGATACCCAATCCTCTTGATCGTTTTCTTTAAAATACCCTCCAAGATTTTTTTTTGTTTTCTTGGAACATGTAACTGTCTCTTTTAACTAATTAATCAAAAGAAACAATATTTACTAATAATTGCAAAATTCCTTTTCATAACTTTAATTTAAGAACAATTTATAATTTTCAAGAAAAGTAATAGTTTGTTTGGCTGCAATAAAAAAAAAAAAAAAAATATTTACATTAATGGGAAATATTACATCTCCCCCCCCCTAAAATGTAACATCATCCTGATGTTCTTCTTCCACAAATAAACTCGGAAAGTTTTCTTTCAGAACCTTCTCATCTTCCCAGGTGGCCTCTTCTGGCCCATAGTGCTACCACTACAATTTAACATAGGTGATAACTCATTTATGCAGTGTTACTTCTGTCCAATCTAGTATAGCCATGGGTTTGAATGTCTTTCCATTTGATTACATGATTAGAATCATAAACATATTTATTAAGTAGAGAAACATGAAAGACATTGTGTACACGAATGTGACTGGGTAAGGCAAGTTGGTAAGCCAATGGTCCGATTCGAGCCAAGATTTGAAAGGGCCTGCAAAATTGGGGTGCTAATTTAGCACACCTGGTCCATTGCAAGGTGCTTTTATTGGCTCGCACTCGAATGTAGACATGATCCCCTACGTGGAATTCCTGGAAGATCCTCTTCTAATTAACAAAGTTCTTTTGCCAGTCCTGAGTAGCCTTTAAATTGATTCTCACATTTTTCACCATTTCCTCCATCTCTTCTAACATATCCAGTCCATATAATACCTCAAAGGGATTCATTCTTAAGCATGCATGGTACCCATTTTTGTAGGCAAACTCCACCAGGTGTAGATATTCTTCCCATTTAGTGAGTTACTGCATTACATAAACACGCATGTGTCTTCAATAACTTGATTCACTCATTCAGACTGCCCATTCGTTTGTGGATGATTAGTTGTATTGTTCATAGTGTAGTTGTGTGCCCAATCCCTTAAAGAGGGCTTTCCCTAAGGCTGATGTAAATTTTACATCCCGGTCGAAAATGATCATCTTGGGGATTCCATGCAGTTTAAAAATGTTTTGCATAAAAATATTAGCAATTTGGGCTGCTCTATAAGTTGATTGGACAGGTATAAAATGAGTAGACTTACTCAATTTGTCCACCACCACCATGATGGAGTCATTTTTCTTTCTTGATTTAGGCAACCCAGTAATGAAGTCAATAGATACTGTTTCCCATTTCCATTCTGGGATGGGCAAAGGGTGAAGTAATGTTGCTACATGTTAGTGCTCGGCTTTGACTTGCTGGCACTCCAAGCATTTGGTGAAGTACTTTACCACCTCCTTCTTCATACCAGGACAGAAAAATTCCTTCCACTGGGCAAAAATCATTTTCTAGTATTTGAGATGGCCTGCATAAGGAATCTTATGGTATTCATCTAAAATTAATTTTTTAAGATGTTTCTAGTTAGGCACATATATCCTGTTCCTATAAATCAACAAATCTTCTGCATTTATTTCATAACCCAATTGTTTTTCATCGTTGTTAGGAATTTTTTCTTGCTACATAAATGTTTATATGTTGAATCATGCATGGTTGGTTCTCGAATCTGCCCCAAAAAGGTAGTTCGTGATTCACTAAAAGAAGTTTCATATAAACATCTTACCTTCTAGCTTAAAGCATCTGCCACCCAATTTTCTTTTCCTTTTAAATGTTTGATTTCAAAATTGAATTCACTCATGAAATATGCCCAATGAGCTTTCTTGGCATTTAAAGTTGGTTGTTTGAAATAATTATTCAGACTATGGTGGTCAGTCATCAACAGAAATTTCTTACCTAATAGGTAATGCCGGCACATTTTTAAAGCATGTATGACCACTACCAGCTCCAAATAATATGTTGAATACTTTTATTCATATTCATTAATTTTTCTAGAGTCATACACCACCACTCTACCTTCTCTCATTAATACGCCACCCACGCCTTCCTTACTAGCATCCATACAAACTACATATTCTTTGTTTGGATCAGCAATGCTCAGAATAGGTGATGTGGTAAGAAGGCGTTTTAGTTGATCAAAGCTCCTTTGATAGTCGGCGGTCCATCTGAAAGCCTATCCTTTCTTTTGTAAAGAGGTAATATGATATGCCACTCTAGAGAAACCCTCCACAAATCTACAATAGTAACCAGCTAAGCCCATAAAGGATCTTATATCGACTACATCCTTTAGTATTGGTCGTTCCATAATAGTTCTTATATTTTTCGGATCTACCGGAGTTCCATCCTTGGTGATGGCATGCCCCAAGTATTGGATTTTCTCCTTAAAGAAATCACATTTACTGCACTTGGCATAGAGTTGATGTTCTCTTAGGACTTGCAGAACAATACGGAGATGGTCCTTGTGTTCCTCCATGTTATGAGAGTATATCAGTATGTCATCAATGAATATTAATGCAAATTTATCTAATAACTGATGGAATATGTTGTTCATGAGACACATGAAGGTTTCTAGGGTGTTAGTTAGCCCAAATGGTAAAACCGCTAACTCATAATGTCCATAACGTGTCTTGAATGCAGTTTTTACAATATATTCCTCCTTTATCCTGATCTGATGATACCCAGAATGGAGATTGATCTTTGGAAGATGGTTTCACCTTTCACTTGGTTAAATAACATGTCTATACAGGTAAGGGGGTATTTTTTTTTAATGGTCAACTTGTTTAGCTGGCAGTAATCCATGCACATCCGTAGGGTTTCACCCTTCTTTTTAACAAATAATACCAGAGCTCCCCAAGGGGACACACTAGGGTGGATATACTTCTTATAAAGCAAATCCTAGAGTTTCGTTTTTAATTTTGTTAGTTTTGGTATGCTCATTCTGTAAGGTGCTCGACAAACTGGGGTAGCTCCCAAGATTAGCTCAATTCTAAAGTCTATGTCTCTTTTTGGGGGTAGGCCTGGTATTTCTTCAAGAAATACATCTGGAAAATTTTGTATCACAAGTATATTCTCTAGGCTACAAATTTATCCTTTGAGTCTGCATACCCTACTTGTATGGAATAAACTTGACAACCTTTTTTGATGCATTTGGCTAATTGGGAGGCAGTTATGGGCCTTAATTGTAGAGGTTTCTGCATACCTTGAATTTTCTGTCTCTCCCCTACCTCATCTCGGAAGCTAACAGTTTTTGTCTTACAATTTATGAGGGACCAGTGTTTCTCCAACCAGTCCATGCCTATAATAATGTCGTATGACCCCGGGGGTAACACATTCAAATCAGCTACAATAGATTGACTACCTATTTTTAAAGGAAAATTGCTTACCTTAGACAAAACTCTTCTTTTTTCTCCTGTGGCTAGTTGTACTAACTATGGATTTTTAAATTTAATAGCTTGTAATTTACATCGTTCCACTATCCTGGGACTAATGTAACTTAAAGTGGCCCTGGGATCTATTAAAATATAAAAGGTTGGGTAAAGAATAGTACCTTCAAATTCAACCATGGTCGGTTGAAATTATGCCTAATGATATTTGAGAGCTACGTTAATTTTAGGGATGATCCTTACCACTTCTCCCACCATAGATGCCTCTTGAATTTGTGAGATCTGATCTTCTCCTTTGTGATGGGGACAGTTTCTGACATAATGCGAACCTCCACATCCCCAACACTGTACAGGTGGTTGGTTAATAAATTCTGCTTCATTTCTTCCAACCTATTCATTTGTCCTAGTTTTAGTTGGTACTTTAAATATGGGTTTATTCACATTTTAGCTAGTTTGACCTTTATACAATCCTTTGTTGTTGGTTTCCTTATTCCCCTTATGGCTGGGAATAAATTTATTTCCCTTTTTATCAGCCCACTTTTTGCTCGTATCACCCTTTGGTTTATTTTGTTGATAGCTGATCCGTGCTTTTCAAATGACTTCATCCATAGTTTTTGGGTTGTCGAATTCTAGCCTTTCCTTCATTAACAACAGGAGGCTGCTGATAAACCATTGTACTTTGGGCTTTTCTTTGTGAATATAAGGAACATACTGCAATAATGATGTAAATTTTGTTATAAACTCATCCATGGTCATTTGGCCCAGACAAAGATAATGGAATTATTTTTCTTTTTCATCATAAAACCTTTTGGTTATATATTTTTCCTTAAATTTTTTCTAGAATTTCCCCGAAGTTATGTTTTTCTCATTGACCCAACCAACTATTTTTACTTCTTCCCACCACAATGTGGCTTTCCCTTAAAGTTGGAAAATGGTCAAACAATCCTTCAAATTGTAATCATACTCGTATAGCTGGAAATACTTATTCATATTAATTAATCATGTTTCCGCAACCTCTTCTTGCTCACCATCGAAGAGAGGAGGCTTGATTTTCCGAAACTCACCTTGGAGTTCAATTTTCTTCTTTTTCAAAGCCTTTTGATCAGACACATTACCTGATTCTTCTTCTTGGTTTCCTTCACCTCCTTCCGTTTCCACATTTTCATTTCAGAACTCTTATTCCCCAGTTGTATGGTCATGCTCTGGGCTCATAACTAGTGGTCAATGATTCTGTCTATACCATAGGCTTTTGAGAATCTTTTCTTGTTTCTGCATCAATCTTTCATTGTCTATCCAGAGTTAGCCCATTTCACCTTTCATTTCTTACACAATCGCCTAGATGTCTATATTTGGATTTTGTGGCTCATCCCCCAACCGCACTAGACCTCAGGATTACCCTCCTAAAACGGTGTTGGTCCTATTCCCAATAGAGGCCTGTGTGGTGGATTCCTAATTCACCTCAAGAAGACTTTTGCTGCCTCCTACGTGCACATCATCAAGTTTGTTATTCCTTATTCTAGAGGTCTCAATTTTGAAAACCTGAGTGCTTTGATACCATATGTAACACATCCATATAACAATAAAAAAGATTATTATCACCCATTTACCATAGTAATAATATTTTTGATGAATTTTGACCTTACTATGGACTAACCATTAGCATTACAAAAAATAATAAAATTCATTAATAATGTTATGCAATGCACTGACAGATAAAACCTTAGTTTATTATGCACGGGTTCATAAACCATGCAGGTTGATTTGTACGCGTGAAAAATTAACATTGTGGTAACAATTGTTTTATTTTTATTGAAGTTTGTACTAAGGCGTTTATTGTCTATTAACTCTTGTCCTCGAAATCTCGCCAACCGTATATGACATTTAATAGACCTGGCTGTCCTGACCATGTGGCAATCCAATTTGCTCCAAGATATTTGTCAACTGCACTTTCCTTGGGATCTACCTACCTCATCGACGGCTCCTGTTGACTTGATGGATCATTCCTAGCTTGAGGGTTTTGAACTTCAATTCTCGGTGGTTTTGCTCCTGTTCGTCATTGTGATATTTCAGAACTTTGCTTGTCTTTGGCTCTCCTCCGATCTAGTGACTTGGGTCCTAGTTCCTCTGGTTGTCTCGCCTGATGTAGGGACTGGTTTATTCATTAGCTCCATTCCACGGTATCTGGATGCACTTTGGAACTTTTTGTCACCCATCATAAACTCTTAAGAGACTGAACTTCATTCTCCTATGGCAAGGTTTTACTGTGGCTGCCACTCAATGGTAAGCTTCAACCAGTTTGTGCTGTATGCTTTCTTGTTATATTTCTATGGTTCTTTATGAGGTTGAAAACTAATCACTAGTTATTTATTTGTTCCTGTGGGAGTTCCTCAAGTGCCGAAGCTTTCAAGGGGTGCCAAAGCAGAAACCCTCTTACCGGCTTCGTCTTTCCAGAAAAAGAAACCTCCATGCATCAGGTATTTAACTCCTACACCTCTTTATCTTGGCAAGGCTCTATGGCCAAAGGGCAAGGATTTTATTAGAATTATGGAAATAATTTCATGAATGCTTCTCCTCTGCTTATGGAAGCTTCAATTCTTTTGTTTAGTTTTCCTTTTAACTGTGTAAATTTAAGTGGTTCAGATTTTCCTTAGACTGCCATTTTGTGCTAGCACTGTTATTGGAAACTATAAAGATTGTATGGTTCTACCTACTGTTAATGTCACTTTTTTCCTTTGTTAAAACATTGATTGTGATAGTTCCATTTTATATATGTATCATAGGATTTCTGTAAGGGTTTATTTTATTGTAATGAGTCATACATCTGGAATTGTCAAGTTCTTTCTTAGCATACAAATATCTTTATTTAAAATGTGGTAGAAGACTGGATACTCCTAGGATATGGCACAATATAGCGATCTATGATGAGTCTAGAAACAACTCAGAATTCTCAGTTTTGCTTTTGCTTTATTATGTCTGTACAGGATTGTATACCGATGTTTGAACTTGTTTAAAGTATTGACTCACATGGAACCCTTTAAGGGTGTCAGATAAATCCATAAAATCCATGCTTCTCTTATTATTAATTCTTTTTCGTCTAACTTATAACTGTTGGGTTGTGTTATGTTCTTTCCACATAGTTAACAGGGGGTTTGAGGGGTACCTGTAACCCCACTTTATGGGGTCCGGGGCAGCTCCCCGGAAAATTTTGGTTTTGGACCCTATGTTAGGTTGGTCGGACCCACCTATGGTTTTGTGCATGATTTTCGCACATGTTTTTTAGACGCGATGGTTTTCGGTCCATGGTTTTGGA
>APFE030417485.1:0-10704 GCA_000404065.3 Pinus taeda
GCAATAGATAAGTGCACTATCTTCTTTCTTAACCTTAACACCTTCCAAGAGAAGTATAATGGTCTTGAACTTGGACAATAAATCTTCAATGCAAGAAAAATTATTGGGGTCCAATGTAAGCAGCTCATTTTCAAGTTGATGGGCTCTAAGTTCATTTTTTATGCCAAAAACTTTAGTAATCTACTTCATTGCTTCATCAGGAGCATCAAGTTCTGCAATATGGAATCTAAGATCAGGAGAGATAGACATCCCTATCAACCCACATGCTTGATCTTGCCTATTTTCCCATTTGGATGCTTTCTCTTCATCTTTCTGCTTAGTTTCTTGGCTTGAGGCTATTCGGTAAAGACCTTTACTTCTAAGTAAATCCACAATGTAGGACCACCATTGGAAGTAGTTGGTGTTGTCAAGAATAACTTGGCATGGACTTTCCATTTTAACATAAACTAAAGCTATATATGCTGAAACTAAGTGTTCCAATGGAAAGAGCTTGGAAAATTAGGTTGGTTCAAAAAAAACGGCTCTGAAAACGGCTTCCGGATGAAGAAGTTATGGCTTTTTTTAAAAAACATTGATGAAGGGGCCGACAAAGTGCGGGAATTTGCGGAAATGAAAAAAAAAACGCTCCCTTTTCAACAAAAAATGAGATTTGAACCAAAGACCTCTACTTTCATAAATTAGCTTTGAACCAAGTGAGCTATACAAAAAGTTTGAGAGAGAGAGAGGGGGGGGGGGCTTTGTTTTCTTTTGGTCGCGGATGCTTTGGATTGCATGCTTGCTTGAGAAAGCTCTTTTTCTCCCTACAAAAAAAAACAAAAAACCCAACACGGACATACAAAAAAACAAGCCTTACGGCTTAAAGTTAGCTTTACCCGGAAACTAAATATTTTCCTCAATGTTTCTGATTTTCCGAGATCATACTAAGGTGCAGGGAAAAAAGCATACGCATGAGAAAAATTCTTCCTTTCTATTTCTAATTTTCCCAGATCGCACAAAGTTGCAAGGCAAAGAGCATACGTAGAAATGAAAGGTATAGATCCAGTAATAAAAGGGGCTAAATAAACCAAAACCGAAATAAATAGAGAGAAAATAACAGTAAACTGCAGATAAACACTGTATACCTCCAGATCTAAAAAATGACACAGCTAGGGCTATCGGAAACCTTTTCGCGTGAAACGAAAGGGGTTCCTCATTGGAATAGATGCTCCCAACACAACAGAGTAGTCCTCTCGACCAGAAAGTAGTCAGAAACAGTAGATCAAGGAGATGGAAGTCGGATGCAGTTCAACCGGCTTCAGATTTGGATCACCAAGGGACGCGGCCCTCAAATAGCTCTGATACCATGTAGGAATTTACAGGGTAAGTTCCTCAGACAGAACACCAAAAGGACACCGCTCACAAACAGATCATAGATCAATACACCAGTAATTTGACGTGGTTAAAACCCTCAAAGAGGGAAACAGTCCACGGCCTGAGCCAATGCGACACTTCAGGCAATTTATTAATAAAACAATGAAAATTTAGATAAGCTTCTCTCATGAACGGTTAACCTACAAATGACCCTCCATGCGCTTTAAAATAGAATTCATGGACCAATCGGGTGTCAAGCTACAGATCAAGTGTCGGTAATACCGAGGAGAGAATGAACCGTCGGATCACTACATATCATGACCGTCAGATTGTAAGTTACAAATGTACATAGTAAAGAAACACACTTTACCTAACTCTATACTAGACCAAGTTATACTTAACTATTCCTATGTGTCAGAATATCCTAACATTGTCATCTGCCAACATTAAGTTTCCACCAAATACGCTCTAAAGATTTCAATTTCCAGGCATTTGTGGCCAAGTTTAAGCACTCGGTGGTCGTAAAATACGATCACAGAAGACGGGAAGCTCAACTTAACTTTGACCACCTCTGCTAGACTTTGTTGGTCCCTCTATGAACTGCACTTTCCCAGATTTATCTTGTAGAGAGTCTAATCCATATGTTGTTCTCAGATAATTGGCTAGTGCAAAAAAATCAATTATAAAACGCAAAAACTCCTCAGACTAGCTATCAGATTGGTGGAGGAAATGATAGAGTCAAACTAAATGCAAATGGAATACGGACTCCTCGCATAAGTAAAGTCCAGTAGCCATGGGTGGGGATTCACATCAAACGACAAGGAAACTTGAGGAAGTATAAATTGTGGGTTTAGAGGGCTTTGGGTCTAGATTTTGAACCAAAGCTCTGATACCATGTGTAAGGCCCTATCCTGGGGTCTTGTAACAAATCTATGTTATCTGGAATTTAAACACGATAAGAGGCAATAATTTACTTTCTTACAAGACTTTTAAATAATGAAAATTTTACCATTTACATTCTAATCCCTATAACTTATAGTGAACATTTCATTTCAATAATTTACATGAGTAATCTATGCATAGAGGAATACCTATACTGGTGGTTGGTGGAGATGCCCTTGAGCTACTGCAACTGTTGAAACGCTCCTCTTGACTAACCCAACTGGATTTACCTCCCATCCAACTAGGAAATAATTCCTAGTCCAGGAAACCTCCACAGGTTCCCTAGCCCTCCGAGCCCAAGTCCAACAAGATGTAGCGTGTCAAAAATGAATAATCAAGACCAAGATAAACAATATTTCCCTCGTCTCAACTAACCCAAAAAACCTCCACATGTTCCTTAGGTATCCAAAAATCACAACAATCCTAAAATCATAGCCAACCCCAAAATCAAGCAAGACCTGACATGCCCTTTTCTCCCTTCCTCCTTCCCTTTTATACCCTCCCTCTCTTCTCCACCTCAACCACCTCTCATTAATTTCATTGACTTCTCCATCCTTATAATTGACTTCTCCCAAGTAAATTTGGGAGTACATTTGGAAATGTGATGTGAATATAAAATTGGGGAATTAATGGGAGAGGACCATGTCTTCTCCCAAGTAAATCTGAGAGTACATTTGGGAATGTGAGATGAATATATATATTGATAATTAAATGGAGAGGACCATGTCTTCTCCCAAGTAAATGTGAGAGTACATTTTGGAATGTGAGATGTAATTAATGGAGAGGACCATGTCTTCTCCCTAGTAAATGTGAGAGTACATTTGGGAATGTGAGATGTAATTAAATGGAGAGGACCATGCCTTCTCCTAAGTAAATGTGGGAGTACATTTGGGAATGTGAGATGAATATATATATAATTTGAAATAGTGGAAGGATACTATATCCTACCTAAGATTCAATTTGAGAAGGCAAGTTGGGAATTTGAATAAAATAGAAACAATGAATTCTATATTAAATTTATAGTTTCCAAAATGAAGGTATTCACAAATATTTCTCAATATTTTCAGGTAATGTAAACATTAATAAAATTTTCATGATAAGATTTAAGTGGGGCATTACATCACATATTCTACCACACTTTAGATATTATTATGATGAACTAGTATCTAGAAACAGAGTTGCGACATAGAACCACAAAGTGGGATGTTATGAAATATTTTTTTCTATTAACTTTCAGTTTTGAGGATGGATTTGAGTGTATTGATGAAGCGTTGCAAGAGATAAAAGTTGTAATATTCAAACTTCCATAAGAACTTGTCATGTGTGTACAACCATACTAGAGCACACAGCTACGCCATGCTCTGGAATGCTACAATGTGACAACAGAGGAAGGAGAGGAATATCCTAGGAACATCAATATTCCTAAGCCAGAAGGACATCATGAAGTCATGAGGCCTAAGGTAGAAGTCCCTGACATCTCAAAGCCCTTGAATACTAAGCAAGTGAATATTGGGTCAGAATCACAGCCGAAGTTTGCAAACATAGGTCAATATTGGGATGAGGATAGAGTGGACAAATTCACAGAGTTATTGCAGGAGTATCAGGACTTGTTTCCCACCAAGTTCTCTGATCTGAAGGGGATAGTAGGTGATCTCCTTGTCATGAAGATCACTATGAAGCCAGATGTGAAGCCAATGAAGCAGCGCCCATACTGGTTGAATCCTAAGTACAAGGAAAAAGTGTGCGAAGAATTGGATAAGATGCTTGTAGTCGGTATTATTGAACCTGTCAAGGAATCAAAGTGGGTTAGTCCTATGGTGTTTCAGGAAAAGAAGATGAAGGGTGAAACTCAGATTTGTGTAGATTTAAGAAATTCAAATGATGCTTGTGTTCATGATCCATTTCCTATGTCATTCATAGATGATGTATTGGAGAATGTTGGAGGTCAGGAATCCTATTCATTTACCGATGAGAGTGCATGCGGGTATGTGGGAGGATACCTAAAGGGCCACCCCCTCATGAGGTCTAAAACATCTCACACACACACCCAAGAATCACTGATTCAATCTACTGCATCACTAGACCATCAAGTGTATGAATCACGAACATTAAACAAACAAGTAAAAGGGAAATAATGAGTCCCTCTACTCAATTTGAGGAGCTGAACAAGAATGGAAGTTGGAACCAAGATAAACTGCCCACTAGGTCGTTATTCTAGAATAAATGAGCTGATGTCGAGAGAATAGGGCCCGTGATAGGTGAGGTAATGAGGATCCTCAACTAAGGCATGAGGGAAAATAGTAATGTGACTGATGGAATGACACTAGGGATGTTGGAAAAAGTGGTATTGAGGGAAAAACAAATGACTTCCCTTGTCAAAGCATAAAGTGCATGGTTGACCTGGCAACGACTGACTTAACTCCAGAGGGGATGGGGACAGTATGACTGGAGGCCAAAATGGGCAACACATGATGAATGATATGCAAATATGGATGGAATAGTGTGACATGATATAATGGGATGTGAAACAGACTCCATGGATGCAAGGGTGACTCATCATGGATGCTCTGAACAAAGTTGACATGATCATGCTACCACACAAAATAGACTCAGTGGGGACTACAAAAACATGAGTAAATGATGGTTACTCATGATGAAAATTGACACATGGTATGACAAGTATAATAAGGGGAGGTGGTCCTTAAAGTACAAGTGTCTCTTTATGAATAAATTTGATTTTGAGAGGCAACAAAGTGACCCTTATTTGAAAAATGGATTCCTGTTGAAGTGTCAAATCATCAAAAGAAGTGATGCAACCTACCTAAATGCATGACAAAAATAAATACCCACAAATCAATGGGAGATGTTATGGGTAAAATTTCTTAAGGTAGAGTGCACTAGGAGAATTAGGAAGGAAATGGCCTTCCAAATCCTCAAAAATATGCCCCCTTGCCTAAGTGCAAGGGTAATCAAGGGTAGACATAGCTTCCATGATGTCCTCATCAGACTAGAAGATGAGCGGACAGAACGAAGACATACTACATGATGTAGCAGCGTTACCTGGTGCATCAACCTGAGAAAGAAGGTTCAAATACGCATCATCTGGAATGGTAGATGATGAGCTAGTGGATAAAGGATCTATGTATGTTGCGACCTGCGATTCTGTCGAAAGAGGTTCGATAGAAGCACGCGCAGAAACCTCAGAAAGGTTTACATGTGAGGAACTCAAGGATGATGACAGGTAAAGGACATGACCTGTGGTGTCTGTCATCTCAACATTTGGGGGAGGGATCACAATGGTGGGACGATATTCCCTCTATTATAGTTGACTAGGGGTACTAGAATCAACGGGTAGAGGAGTAGGGGTTCCAGTATGAGTGGCCTCGTATTCATGAAGTGCTTCAAGGCAATCACCAAATTCATCGAGACGAGAGAAACAATGGGAATAGAGACCATGATTATCACATAGGCGACAAGGGTGATTTGTGTGCAACATTATGAGTTTTTTGGGTGGACCAAGCAAGTTAACATGGACTTCAAGGATATTTGAATCAATGAACGTTTCATGAACCAAAGGTTTGAGATGAGGAAGCTCGGGACAATTATTGGTAGCGTGCCCAACAAATTTACATAAAACACACGGAGGTGATGGCTTTAGGGCCTTATGTGTTGAATGAGCTTTGGGAACCTTATCTTTCGATTCTTTGCTCTTATCTTTACACCCATGTCTGGATGCTTGTGCAATAGGAGTGGGTTCATGTTCGCGTTTTGATGGATCTGAAGCTATGATAGGGATTGTAGGGACTGGTTGAACCGGGTTCAAAGCATGGTAAGGTCTTAGCTGACCAGGAGGAATGCTTTCAAGTGGGTGAACGTACCATACTAAGATCCCCAAATTCATGCTAGGAAGGACTAGCAAAGCCATGACAGGGAAAGAAAATACTCCTAGAGGGGGGGAGAAAAGAGATATTTGGCCTATAGGGTAATGTTCTAGAGGAATAGCTCCTGGATGGTTGAGACCTAGAGGAACCATTATTGGTCGAAACATAGGAGAGGCATCCACAAATGGAGGAGGTCTTGGGGGGGTGGATCTAGAGGGCTCAGCTGGGATGAAAACAATGGGGTGCTGAGGAGCTGCCTATTGATTGGATGTACCATATTGCTTAAGAGAAACCCATGATGCTTGTAACATGCAAACACTCATAGAGGCAGGCTTTGAGATGAGAGGGGGAGGACTAGGGAAAGCACCCAATGATGAGGAATCTTTATATACTCCTGGTGAAACATCGGTAAGATGAGTTGGAGACTGCTTATCTGATAAGGATGTGATAATGGACTCAGGGGAAGTCACGAATGTCAACTCGTAGTAAGTCAATTGATCAATGGTAATGATATTCCCTTCATGGGGGAAGTACATATTGCAAAATACCGTGGATGCGATGGCCAACATGACATATGTGTAACTATGACCTAATAGAATGTTGTAATCCAAAGGAGCATTAATAACCTCAATGTTGACATGAACAATCTTTCCCACAAGGGTCATTGGACAATTGTGGTACATGTCAAGGGACTGGGATGAATGTCTATCCCAAGCACACAAATTAATGGTGGAGGGGGACAACTCAGGTGACTTGAGTTGTTTCTAAATAGTAGAGGACATCACATAGGTGGAAGCTCCTTTGTCAATAATGCATCGAGAGATGATGGCATTACAGACTCGGACTGGTATCTCGAAAGAAACGAATAAAGGAAATGGGGATTGTTCTGATGTATCAATAGGGAAGACAATCAAACGATCATCAGAAGGATCTACTATGCCCAAGGTAGTTAGTAGAGATTTATTTTGAGATGGGCATGACTGGAGGACTTCCAACATCGACATGGCAATAGGTGATTGCGCCAAGTCATCTACTATACTCTATGTATGCGCAACTTGGTTAGAAGCCGCATTACAGCATAATGGTCCCTTTGGGATCTTTGGAATGGCCTCAAATTTAGGTTGATGGATATGTAACATACCATTTGGTGTCGTAAGAGGCTCAATAGATACTTTGGTTTTGGACTCAGTGGTGGACAAAGTTGATGGCTTGTCATATTGATGTGACCAAGGTTGCAAGCTGATATCGGAGGGATTAACCTCATCATAATTAATCATAAGGATATGGTATTCACTAGGACCAGAAGGTTGGGAGGGATGGGTTTCTTGACCTGGCTGAGGTTGAGTAGCAACAAATCCTTGCTGAGGGAAAGGATTTGTAATCACTATCGGTTGAGATGGCGCGGGATTCTGAGGTGATTGTTGACCTCTAGAAATTGCTTGAGCTTCCCACATAAGGTGCATCTGGGGTAAGAGAGGACACTCATGTATATAATGGTCATGTTCACCACAACATGCACAAGGCTTGTTCGTACGAATAGCCTTGTTATTCTTGGATTGGCTTCCGTATTGTTGGTTGTTGGTGTTAGGTTGGTTCCCCTGGGGTTCACTAGGTTGATTACATTGCCTACCCTAGTTACCCTTGTTATCCTTCACCTTATTCATTTTCTTCGTTTTTTGGGGATTGGTCGCACTCTGTTGTGCAAACACTTAACCCTGACGGGGTGGAGGCTGCTGGGGCTAAGGATGCATGGGAGGCTGTAGCGCTAATTCTTGAGGGGCTGGAGCACTCTACTGTGCATAAGGAGGAGCAACGGTTTGGTAGATAGGCTGGGGCCCTAAAAGCATGTTGCTAGCAAGAGGGGCATGAGTGCTAGAGGAACTGGTGCCCCCCTGTGGAAAGCCATAACTTGGTTGAGTTTATGGAAAAGGATGTGAAAGGGTTCCAATGATAATGTCAGTGACGAGAGATGCCTGTGGTGCATTGACACCTCTAAGACGGGGAAAGTATGGAATGACAGTATAAACATAACTGGATTGCGCATAAATCAGGTCATACCTTGGAGCGGTTTGGAAAGATTCTTCCTAGTTCTAAGGAAAATGGGATGTGACATCTTTTCCAATGGGTGCTAAAATGCTCCTTAGAATCTAATCTATATAGACATGGTCTTCGAAGGGTGGGGCACGACATGTGATCCTCCTTCGATGTCACTCTTTAACATGGTCAGAAAGGTGAGTGGTGGAGGACTGACGAAATGAAGTCAATAGCTCAATACTAGTGTCATAACGAATAGGTAACTGGAAATATGAGAGGAATGCTTTAGCAAGCATAGCGAAAACATAATGAGATTCCTGGGTGTGTGTGAGATGTTTAAGACCTCATGTGGGGGTGGCCCTTATACTTCGACTACTAGTTCTTCTGTAATAGCAGCTTCATCAACAGGTTCTTGTGGATCAACTCTTACCTCTTCTTCCTGGGGAACCTCTGCCTCAACTATTGTTTCTTGTGTAGCAACAACATCGTCGACAGGTTCTTGTGTTACGTTTCTAGGTCAAACACAGTGGGATGCTCCATTTTAGCTGCTAGTTCTTGTGTAACAGTAGCATCGTCAATGGGTTTTATTAGAGCTCCAAGAAACTCTCCTAGGTTGTAGCTCGGAGATGCCTGGTAACATATAAATTAAATTGTTTTTTGGAGAAGTTTATTGGAAGGTATGATGGTTTGGTTCAAGCCAGATAACCACTTTTACTCTGTTTTCACTCCAGACGTGCATGAACACCCTCAGACTACAACTCTTTAGACAACCAATGCTCAACAATTTAGGAATTAGGTGAATATGGAGAATAGTGACCACAACAGTAGATACACACAAACATGGGTCTAGTATTTTTGCATGGTTTTCGAAGGATAGGGTGGTGTTTCAATTGTGGTATCCACCTCATCTTAGGTGCATTTCCTTTTAACCTCACATATATGGGTAGGTATCTTACTACCATATTTTTTGCATCATTGATTGTCACTACCATCTTCATTGTGCCTTAGGTCCGACCCCATCAAGTTGCAATATTAACCTGCCTCATTTTTCATGTCATAACTTGGTAGTAGAGTCATTCCAAATAATGATATGGTTTTAGGTTTTCCTTGGCATCATCAACCTTTAGGAATTTCGTAGTTCAACTCTCTATGGCATGGCCCCATCATGGTGCACCAAATGTTACCAACAAAAACCCATGAGTTCATGTACGAGAATCTGTGACATGTTTCCAATAGTGGGAACAACTTGGCATCGCCTACTAGATTGTGTTACACCTTGTATATATGCATTTTAGTTTTGTATATATGCATGTATATGTGTGTGTGTGTGTGTGTGTGTGTTCTTGAACCTAACATATAGGGGTAGGCATCTTACTGATATACTTTTTTCATCATTGATTCTCATTGCCATCCTCATTGTGCCTTAGGTCCGACCCCATCAAGTTGCAATATTAACCTACCTCTTTTTTCATGTCATAAATTGGTAGTAGAGTTTTCATATACATGGATACCATAGGTTAGCACCTCTATTATGTGTTGGTGTTCACGCAGTGTTATTTTCCTCTTTTGGAATCCCTCATTTTGACCTACCATGATTTAGAATCTAAGCCTTATTTCCTCTTCTTCATCATATATTGCCCTTATCCTAGGAGGATTCCACACTTTTATCTCTTCTAAAATAATTACCATATGGATGACACATTAAGAACAAGAAAAACCACTTTATAATTATGAAAAAAATACAAAAAAAATCTTTAAGCCTGAGGAAACATTAAAGTCACAAAAGAAAATTAATTACCATATGGATGACACAATAAGAACAAGCAAAACTACTTTCTATTTATGAAAAAAATACAAAGTAATTCTTTAAGCCTAAGGAAACATTAGTGGAAGTAGATCAACAGTAAAATTACTATGTAAATGTGTGGTTTGATTTATTAGTTAACTCGTGATATAGTCCAATATATGCAATATTTCATGGTGTAATTAGAACTATAATGAACAACAACATCCATTTATTAAGATCATGAAGTGTTTCAATATCTGTTGGGTTGTGTTATATTCTTTCCACGACTAACCTACGTAGTGAACCGGGGGGTTAGAGGGGGGGCGGAGGCCCCCCTTCGTTGCGCCGATTGCGCAGCAGGGGGGCCATAGGGGGCGGCAGTCCCCCTGTCCGAGCGGGCCCCCCTCTACGGGCCCGAGAAATTTTTTTTTGGACCCTATATTAGGTTGGGCGAACCTACTTATGGTTTTCGGTCCATGGTTTTGGATGCGATGGTTTTCGGTCCATGGTATTGGATGCTTCGGCATGTATAAATATGTATTGTAACATTGAAAGGAATATAATGAAAAATCAAGCTGGTAGTCTCGGTTTTGAGATCCAGTGGGAAATCTCTGTGTATATGTGTTTTATGTGTTATGCTCTGGCATTTTTATTTTTCCTGTGATTTAGAATTTGTATGCAGGTAATTTCTGTACAGGGTTAAAACCTACA
>APFE030417486.1:0-24035 GCA_000404065.3 Pinus taeda
CAGGGAGAGTGTGCCACTTGAGTGGTTTTGCAGTTATGTAGCCAAGGCTACCAGCATTGTTGACTCTGAGCCTACTGGCTATGAGGAGGCTACCAACTAGGAGGTATGGAGAGATGCTATGGTGGAGGAGTATGCCTCTATCATTAAGAACAATGTCTGGGAAGTGGTGCCTATGCCTAAGGGCAAGTCAGTTGTGACTTCTAGGTGGCTCTACAAGATCAAGCATGCTACAGATGGCAACATTGAGAAGTTCAAGGTGAGGTTTGTGGCTAGAGGGTTCTCACAGATAGAGGGAGTTGACTATAATGAGAGCTTCACTCCTGTAGCTCGATACACTTCTATCTGGTCCCTTATTTCTATTGCTGTAGAAATGGGTTGGCAGATCCATCAGATGGATGTGAAGATCACATTTCTGAACGAAGTTATAGAGGAGGAAGTGTATGTTGAGCAGCCACAGGGATTTGAGGTACTTGGACGAGAGACCCATGTATGCCGGTTGAGGCGAGCACTCTACGGACTTAAGCAAGCTCTGAGAGCTTGGTATTTGAGGATTGATACTTACTTGCAGCAGATGGGTTTCACGAAGATTGATGTAGTTCTGAACCTATACTACATTGTTGTAGGGGATGATCCACTCATTCTTGTGCTGTATGTTGATGACTTGTTCATTACTGGGGCAGAGAGACTGATTAGTGGTTGCAAGGAGGATCTTGCTATGGAGTTCGAGATGAAGGACATTGGGTTCTGCATTACTTTTTGGAGCTTGAGGTGTGGCAAGAGGAGGGGCATATCTTTTTGGAGCAACGACAATATGCTGTGGATGTGTTGAGCAGATTTCACATGGCAGATTGTAGACCCATGTCTACACCTATGATCACCAATTGGAAGAAGCTTCATGCTTCAAATTCTAGTTTTGTGGATCCCACATTGTATAGGAAGCTTATTGGGTCCTTGATGTATCTGGTCAACACTAGGCCAGATATATGCTTTGCAGTGAACACACTTAGCCAGTTCATGGTTGAGCCCAGGAGCGTGCACTGGGTAGCTGCAAAGTACATTTTGTGCTATGTGTAGGGCACTGTTGATTATGGTCTGGACTATAGCGGGATTATGGAGTGAGGTTGGTAGGTTACACAGATTCAGATTGGGCAGGGTGTGCTTTTGACAGGAAAAACAATTTAGGGTGTTGCTTCGGATTGGGTTTGGCAGTTGTGTTGTGGTTTAGTCGAAAGCAAAATTCAGTTGCTTTGAGCTCTTCTGAGGCTGTGCATATGGTTGCTAGCCAGGGTAGTTGTGAGGCCATTTGGCTTCAAAGTTGTTGTATGGCCTATTTGATCAGAAGTTGAGATCAACAATTATTCACTGTGATAAGCATAGTTGCATTAAACTCGCGGAGACTCCAGTGTTTCATAACAGGTTAAAAGACATTGACATCATATATCATTTCATCAGGGATTGTGTTCAGAAGGTGGCAATGAAGCTAGAGCATATCTCGACAAATGAGCAGGTGGCCGATGTTCTCACGAAATCCTTGCCAAGAGGCAGTCATGTCCATTTCAGGGACAAGATGGGTGTGGTGAGAAACACTTTGCTCGGTAAGAGGGAGTGTTGATTTTTAATGTACCTTGAACAAGTGGTTTCCCATGGGTTAGTCTCTACCTAGGGAAAAGGGTCCTAAAAAATTCTTTTCCTAAGTGTGACTTTATAAAGTGAAAGTGTATTTATAAGTGGTAAAGTCAATATTAAATTATAAAGTGAAAAGTGACTTTAGCCATAAAGTACAATGTGGGTACTTTATTTAATGGGTGAGTTAAAAATAGAAAGTGAGAATTAAATGCACATTTATTCTTATCCTTTGATCTAAATGAATCTGAGCCATTAGATCTTAGGGTTGCCCAAAATTCATTTAGGGAAACAAAGGGGGGAAAAGAAAAGAGAGACTGCATTCATTCTTCATGAGCAGATTGGAGAAAGGAGGTTGAGAGCTAGAGAAAAGTTCTGAAGGAGAAATTTGTTGCAGGAAGCTGAAGGAGTGATTTATGGGCAAAGATGGGCACGGAAATCAAGACATAGAAGACATCAAAAGGTACAATACGAACATCATTTAATTCTATGAGTTGCACGTCGTTCGAGAGAAGCTTATGAGATTTTTTTTGAAAATTCCGTATAGTCTGTACAGTGGTACGAAAATCTGTACAGCCCGTATAGTACAACCCTTACACTCCTTATCCATACAATACATATTTTCAGCTTCAAGTTGACATGGAAATCGAGGCAAAGTGGGCATGGTTTTCAAGGAGTTTTGCGCTGAAGAGATAAGTTGTATTTTGCTGTTTTGTTTTGTTTGCAAATGTATTTTGTCTTGAACTTGAAAGATAAATAAATTTGAAGAGCTCTCTAACAGGTTTTCCCTGGAAAAGATTGAAGGGGTTTTGCCTGGGTCAAAGTTGACCAAAAACCTGTGTGTATTTTTATGTGTGTTGCTGGTCTGTTTATGTCCATATTTATTTTCAGCATGTGTTGACAGTGCCATGTGTTTTAATCTGAAAATTTCATTTCCAGAATTCTATATGTTGAATGTATGTTTATGGGAAAGGGCATTTAACTGAATGGAAGTGATAAGGTGAAATTAAAACCGGGTTGGGATTGCAAGAAGTTTTTAGTCATCAAATTTTAACAAGTTAAAACCAAAACTAAAAGCCACCCGAATCATATTGATGTTCATACTAGAGAGAAGGAAAAAATCTAAAGTAGTACATAGTTCAAAATGCTGAAGAGCCAAAATATAGCAACAGAAATACAAAGCTTAAGATGATCATAATGTAAAATCTTCAACATCAAGGAGATCCATAAAAGCTTGAGCCTCACTAGGTACTAGATCATCATCATCATCATGATCATCAAATGCAACAATGTCATGTAAAGGTCTGCCAACCAATCCTGCATTTGGTAAAGGATTGTCGTTGTCATCATCAATTAGGGCAAAATCTTCAACATTCACATCTCATCGTGCAACAGGTCCCTCTGAATATTCAGGTAGCTTCCTTTAATGAAGCTGAAGACTACTATGCACATAAACAAGTTTCTCTGCTCTCTTAGTGGTAAGTCTATTCTGTTGAAATTTGGTACCGGAGGACAGGTGGTTCCCTTAGGCTTTGATCTTTGGCCTAGGGAAAAATGTCTAAAAGATTTTAATTTTTCTCCTAAAGTGACTTTATAATTTTTTATAAAGTTAAAATCTAATTTAAAAGTGACTTTAAGTGATAAAGTTACTAAGTCTAATTTAAAAGTGACTTTTATAAAGTCAATGAAAAATTAGAAAGGAAAAGTGACTTTGGAAATAAATGACTAGGTGGGTCTTTATTAAAGTGGGTGAATTTAAAAATAGAAAGTGAGATTTAAATGTGCATTTAATCTCAGCCATTGATCTAAATCTATTTCAGCCATTGGATTTAGAGATCACCCAAAAGTCACTTGGATCACCCAAAAGTCACTTGGAGTTATATTAAAGGAGGAAAAGGAGGAAAAGACATTCATTCTTTCATGAGCAGATTGGGAGAAGGAGAGCAAGAGAGCAAGGGAGATTTCTGGACAAGAAGGAGAAAGAGGCAGCAGTTTGGCACACATACCAGGCAGCTCTTCAGCAAAATCAGAACAGCAGAAAGACAAGCAGAACAGCAGCAAGAACAAGCAAAAAAAATTGATTTTTTTGCTGAAAACTGAGAAGGTTCCAGGTGGTCCGTTGGGCTGAAAACGGATAAGTTTGCTTGCTGAAAAAATTATTTTGCTGTAATTTTTTGCTGAAATTTTCTTGCTGTAAAAAGACATTTTTCAGAAATAAAGAAGAGCTCTCAAACTGGTTTTCCCCAAGAGTTGTAGGGGGTTTTTCCAGGGTCACGTTGACCAAAAATATCAGTGTTTTAATGGCTGTTTATTACTGCTGATTTTTATTTATGCAATTTCCAACATTCTGTAAATTTTCCAGAATTTGTGTTTTCAGCAAAATTTATTTTTTTCAGCTTGTTGAATGTATGGTTATGGGAAAGGGCATTTAACTACATGGGAGAAATAAGGAGAAACTGATAACCGGGGTGGGAAAACAGAAATTTTAACATATTCCTCTTAACAAAGTGGATGAAACTATAAACGGACCAATTCCTTTCAGCAAGTTGAGGAACTATCTACTTGAGATAGCAAACGTGAAGCAAGCTTTCAGAGCTTTGGGACTTGGCCCCTATACATTCTCCACCATCCAGGGGGTTTCTTCTGAGCATAATGCTTAATGTCCCTCTTTTCATCTTGGTTGAATGCAAGAGGGCTTAATGTATGAAAAACAATAAATTGCTCCCGTATCACACTTGCTTCATCAACAATATACATCTTAGTTATAGCATCAAAAAGCCCTTGTTTTACCTCTTCATCATCAATAAGAAGAATTCTATTTGGTCTTTCCACATACCACTTTGGATTAAGGGCATATGCGGCTTTGTGAAGGGAGGTATTGAGTTTATTCCATCTTTTCTCTATCAGCTTGTGGATTTCATGGAAAAACTCCAAGGAAGGGTTTCTTTGACGAATGATTAATACAATACATTCATATATTTCTCCAAGGGAAGGAGAATCTGAATTAGCATACTTGATCAACTCCACAATTGGAGTAGTGAAAGAGACAACATATCTACAATCAACCCACCAATCCTCACTAAGAAGCATTTCTCTTGTCTCCTTCGCTTTAGTTGACTTAAACTCGGTCCAAGCATTCCACTTTGAAGAAACAACAGTGGCTTGTAAAGATGCATGTACCTCAACCATGCGCTTAAGCAAATAAAGTATGTGTCATATCTTATTTCTGAAGGTTTTAAAAAATGTTTTTTTGAATACATCTTGTAAATTTCCAAGGAAGCGTGGTGGTTGCAGATGAACTTTTGTACCTCACTCGCATCTGAAATGATATTTGCAATCCACTGTATTTTGCCAATGTCTTTTAAGACATTGTTAAGGGCATGTACACAACAAGGAGTCCAAAAGATATGCCTATATTGACTTTGAATCATCAATCTCGCTGCTCTACAAACAGGTGATGCATTTGTGATGACATTTACCACATTTGAAGGACCAACCTCGTCAATTATATCCTTCAACATTTCAAACATGAAAGTAGCATCCTTAGATTTTCCAGTACAATCCTTTGCTTTTAAAAAATAAGGCCCTTCTGGTGATATGACAATAAGATTCAACAAAGGTCTTTATTGAATATCTATCCAACCTTCCATGACAATTGAACTACCCAAGGTTACTTGGGAGAGGGAGTGGGAGTGGGGAGCGACAATTTCAAAAGCTTCTGGTTCAAGAGCGAATCAGGAGTGATTTTATATATATATATATATTGATGCATATATGTTAACAAAAGCATGTAGAATGATGAATTAGAGTGATTATATATATATATATATATATATAATATATATATATATATATTGATGCATATATGTCAACAAAAGCATGTAGAATGATGAATTAGATATAAAAAACATAAAATCATGGATTGAACGATATAACATCAACCATCTAGAAGCTATAATCTTCATCAACCACGTCCACAAGTTAGTAACATACAACATATCGAGTCTCATAATTCATCAATCTTAAAGTTTCAAGCTTTCAAAGTTCAATATATAACATTTATCATCATTGATCACTAAAGTTGTAACTTGTATTTGTAACCATTACCATTACCAACTAACCAAACGATAATAAAAAATATCTAACATGAAATGAAATGTTTCAACTTTCACGAAGCATCGTATTCATAATTCGTTACCAATGAGTTATAAATGCAACTTCAAGCTTCAAACTTAAATTGTCATATATTGTTTACAAAAAATACCATAATAAATATGAAAGAGTCAATAGTTATATAATATACTAGAAACTAGAAAAGACAAGTAAATCTATTATCTACTGCTTGACCCTCGTGCCACGAGAAATTTCTAATTTCTTGTCTTGTGCTTTACTGGGAGTCTCCAACTGCATAGTCGAACGACCTTGGTGCTTTTGATTAAATACAAGTTCCATACCTAGTACATGACAAAATCCAATGGAAACATTGCCTTCCCCCCAATCTTGAAATCTTGAAAAAATTACAAGTCTGTTGGATTTTGAGTGAGATCTAAAATTCTACTTTCTCCATATGAAATCCAATGAAGTCGAAACTACTCTCAAACATCTTGAGTCATTTCATGGTAATGTTAAAAATTTAAGTAAAATGATGAAAATGAAAGATAAAGGAGAATGTCACTTTACTTCAAGAATTTAACATTACCATGAAATGCATATCAACACTAGGGCCATACGCGTGAACATCAGGCTGTCCCACTTAAAAAATTCTGTTTCCAACCTTCAATAGCTCCCTCTCACTCTTGAATAGGAAGGGAGCGATTTTTTTTAGGGAGCGCGCTCTTGGGGTCTCTCCGGATGCGCTCCCGCCCAGAGCATGCTTCAGGAGCGAGTTTGGGGGGGCGCTCCCGATGCGCTCTCACCGGGAGCGCGCTTCGGGAGCGAGTTTGAGAGCCGCAACCGTGGATTAACTGAATGAACCAAAGATTGTTTAAGGTCCTCCTTAAGTCCATGCATTCTTGTCACCCCTTTATGTAACAATGAAGTCCTCATTTTGTTGTAACCTGGGGGTGCATATCTTGTTCCAGCAACTATGATTTTTCTCACCTTTTCTTTATAGTATGGTGAACTAGTGGGATTAAATGAAATTCCATTTGCCATAAAAAAAATTTGCTATGGCATCATTTGCTTCGTCCTTATGCAAGACATTGTACATCTTTTGAATGGATTCACTTACACTAGTCCTCCTAGAACTAGAATCCCCTTGAGTAGTCTTGATTTGGATGTGACTTTGTTCATTCATACATGGGATGGATCTCATGTGTACATCTTTTGAATGGGTTCACTTACATTAGTCCTCCTAGAACTAGAATTCCCTTGAGTAGTGTCAATTTGGATGTGACTTTGTTCATTCATACATTGGGATGAATCTTCATGTCTACTTCTCTTATTAGGAGATACAATGCTACTATCACAATCATTGCTTCGTTTGGCTTTCATGTGAAGCTTAGTCATCTCCATTCTTTGTTTAAGGCTGCATGTGCAACCCTTCACTTCTAACCCAACTATGCCCAAAAGATGATGCCATACTCTTGTATAGCTACCCTTGAAGACGTGATCACTCAAAGTGCATTTCCATCCCTTACAACCCCCATTATATTTCAATGTTCCATCGAGTTTCTGTGGTGTGGGGACGGGTGAGTGAGGAAATGTAGGAGTGGCATATGCAAAAGCTCCCCACCGATTTTTAGGAAACGCGGGGGGACGTTCGGGTCTTTGACACAAGGGACCTCGACAAAGATGAAAAATAGTAAAACACTAAAAAATTATAAATATATCATTGAGATTTCATAATTTAACTGTCTTTATCATTATATAACACTTACATTTGATGAATCATATAACTGAAACAAATTTAAAACGAAAAGCATGATTCAATCATACATGTAACTGTAACATTGTACAATAAAAATAAAAGTTTAAACAATATTGAAGTTCCAACTGTGAATACTGAGTATTGCAATAAAAGTCAAGTTTGATACATCAAGATTCAAATTTTTATAGAGTCAAGTCTAATATATCATATATCAAGATTCAAAACAAATTGAAGTCTACAAAACATATCAAATGACAAATGAGATAATTGCTCGAGGTAATGCCCCGCTAGTCTTTGCATCCAGCTGTTGTTTGTGCATCAAATGAGCATTGACTTGTGTTTGACCGCAAAAAATCACAACAGATTTTCTCTCTCCTTTGACCAGGTTTGACCAACCTGTTTTGGGCTGCATTTGACCTCCTGTTCAAGCCGAGTTTGACCAAGGAACACTGAGCTGCATTGGTGAAGTTTTGCTGCTGTTTTGACCAATGTTGACTTTCTGGTTGGGGCTGAAGTTTGATTGCAGTTGACTTTGTATTGGGCATGTGAATTTGGTTTTTGTACACTCTTTCTGCTGAACTATTAAATAATAATAAGAAGATTTGATCAAAGGGTTTTCCCCACATTGGGGTTTTTCCTTGACATCCGCCAAATCTTGTGTCCTCTTGTCTTGGCTTATCTTCTGCATATGTTTTTATGTTCTATTTGCATTTAAATTTGGAGCCAAGGTGAGATTATGACCATAAGGCACAAGGGCAACTCATTGTTTACCCCGGATGGATTGAGTCATTCTTGGTTGATAATATACGCATTCCCTCCATTTCCCGCTCACCTTGACCTCTTCACCTTGACCCACTTCCTTTTTTCATATTCCTTACCAACTAGGACAGAATGCTAGTAAGGCTCACCTAAGGGTGCCCCTTTACTATGCTCTGCCACTTTGAAGGCAAAGCGAACACGATTGACAAAGGCCTCTTAAACATGTTCCTACGCTCCAAAAACATTCTACAAAAATAAGCTCCTATTTGTTATTTGTAGAAAAACTTGTGGAGTTAAAAGTTAAACCAAGATTGCTGATTATGTCCACAAATTTCATCCGTCCAAAGGTCAATTAGACTGCTATGAACATTATTGGAATTGATGATTTCACAATTATGACTAAGAGGTTGAAAAGGTAGCTCCAACTGGGATTTAAATGGAAACTGTTGATGTTCAATGCTTTTCTCATTCAAATGGAAAGAAGAATGGGTTATAGACAAGCAATGATGATGAGGTCATACAAAGGTCAACGATATGCTTTCGAGAAGATTAGGCAATGAATGATCAAGATTTAGGATGATCACTTCACCATTAATCCTTTTCTCAGCAAGGGTGTAACTTAGTTTTTCAAGAGTTTCTAAGTTAAATATTTCATTAGATCCCAGTTCATCATGTTGAAATGGGTTGTTATTGATGTCAAAGGCTGTCCAAATGAAAAGTTACATAGTGAAATAACATATTTCGAGACCTTTCCAATGATATATGGTGCACCTTCGAACTCCTCACATTTGAGGAGAAATGATTTTTTGAATATTCATTATACATTCTACCAGTTGCACAAGTCGGCCCAACCAGTGAACAAGTTGGTTCAGCTAGTGGACAAGTCGGCTCAGCTAGTGAACAAGTCGGCTCAACTGATGGACAAGTCGGCTCTACCCTAGACCCCAAATCCATTATAAATAGGCGTGAGGAGCTTTTCTGGCCACTGCTGAATTAAGTTCTGTTCTGTTTAGGTGAGCGGGAAGAGCAGATCTAAGGTTCATACCTCATGAACCATTACGTGAAGTGAAGCCGAGTTGGAGAAGTCTTTTGTGAAGTATTGTTGAACTGTGGAAGGGTTTTTGGTACACCTTTAGAAGGGTTTTCTGTCTCTATTGGTTCTGGTTAAAGGTGGTCGAGTTCTGGTGTGAAGGAGGTTGATTACTGTTTTAGGAGAGGCTGAGTTCAGTCCTATTGGAGGCCGAGCCCTGTTTCTGCTAAGGCCAAGTTTTGTTGAGGAGGCCAAATCCTGTGGAAGGCCAAGTTCTGTTCTGGTTGGAGTCTAAGCTCAGTTTGGAGGCCAAGATCTAGACTGGTTTGGGTGCAAGCTGCTAGGAGGGCAGATTTTATTTTTTGAACAGTTACTAAGCCTAAATTTTGCTATAAGTTGGTGCTTAATGAGGATTGGTGTCCTCATCTTCTTGACAGGTTGGAGCCTACAATTTTTGTTAGTTGCTGCTTATAGAGGATTGGTGTCCTCACAAGTGGTTGTGATAAATTGAAGACTATTTGAAAAGTGTTGAAGCGTTTTTTCTTCAAGTTTGAATTTCACTTTAATCTCAGTGTTTATGCATTGTGTTGATGATTGAGTATGTGATGAGATTTTATTTTCAAGGTTAATAAAATGAAAATAATTTAAATCTAAGTGATACTAATTCACTCTCCTCTCAGTATCACTGTGTATTTCCAACACATCAATTACACTTTGACCTTCAAAGTGAAAACAATTGATATCCCATTTAGATCTGATGCAGAAAATGTTGGTGTTGCTTGCATCATCAGAGTCATTATCTCATTTATGGGGTGAGGGAGAGTCTACTACTTATTCTTCAACATTCACCTTTCAAAATTCTCTTGGGATGGATAAAAAATTTCAGAATTTTGATAAGGAGCATTATTCATTAAGTCCTCAACTTCATGCGGGTAAGATTTTTTTTTTTTTTTTTCTGTGTTTGTCCGGGGAGGGGGGTGGGTGTCATTTTCAGATTCTAAATTTGTGTTAAAATCTTGTTCACAAAGTTGTTCCTTGGTGGAGATTGACTTTCTGATCTCACCCATGTGCATATTCATCTTTTGAATGGAATTTTATTTGGCATGTGGTTTGTTGTTTTGAATATTTTAAACCCACTTTATTGCATTATTGTTAACCTAGCTTGCCATTTCCATGGTTTTTGTTGAATAGTCTAAACGTATGCGTTGCGTAGAATATTTTATTCTTTTCACTAGTTGGTAGTATTTCCCTATTATATAAGATGGATTTATTCAATCTGGAGCATGGGCTATGGAGAAAATGTTGGTGTTTTATTGTGCATTTGTTTTGCTCTGAACGTCGAATGATAAAATTATCCTGCTTTTTTATGTATATATCATAGTTCTTATTTATATAATATTTTGGGTCTTGTCATATAT
This sequence comes from Pinus taeda, assembly GCA_000404065.3. Classification (NCBI taxonomy): domain Eukaryota; kingdom Viridiplantae; phylum Streptophyta; class Pinopsida; order Pinales; family Pinaceae; genus Pinus; species Pinus taeda. Next base: position 10,700 of record APFE030417486.1, read on the forward strand.
GCTCTGGATGTCTGGAATTGTCTTCCAGGGAGTCGGAAGTTTGTCCAATCAGAGTTAAAATCTGGAAAAGCTTCTTCTGCTAGACAGTCCTTATGGCAGGAAGAGCAGCATATGCCAGAGATTGACTCCGAAAGAAATATGCAGAAATTTAAAATTAGGATTTTTCTACATGGCAGTGGGCAGATTGCAGCTAAATTTGAATATCAGCCGGTAAATCTTTTTGTTTCACATACTTGGATGTTAATATAACGTTACACATATTTTATGAACTAATTCCATTGGTATTGTCACTTGCAATATGAAGCAATTGGTAGCAGCTTTCCGTGGTATTCCAAAATCTGAATGGGTTGCTAAAGAAAGGTTATCTTTTACACAATTCTTTGGTCAGTCTTTTTTTATTCTTTGGTCATATTTTATGAGACCATTGCCTTAGGTAGAGGTTGTAACAATGAGTTTAACTTAAGATTTGATATTTTATAAGTTGTGCAATCTTGATTCTTTCCCACAGGTTATGGATGTTTCCTGTTTCTTCTTTAGCAGTTGCAGAAAGAACTCTTGCCCAATTCAACGATGTGGTAGTTGATGTAAGTGTAAGCTAATTCTAGCAGACAAATAGATTGCCCGGTGTACAAATTTGAAGGAACAAGCCATTATGATTTCTTTCTAATGGACAAGTCATGTATGGGATATTGACAAAAATCAATGTTTTCCATGAAACATTTTTCAATCGTTATTAGGTGGAATCATTGGATCCTTTTGTGCGACGTGCTCTTGAAGCTGCTTCTGCTCTTCCGAACCTTCTTGGTATGTATATGAATTGTGATTCTGATTCTTAACTCTACTCTGTTGTTTTCTTCCTCTTTTGATGATGATCTTTTGATTGGAATTATTCTCTTGTTTCGTCATTCAGATGATGAGGTCTTTTCGACAAAACAAAGATTCTTAACAGTAGGGTGTTGACATATCCAATCATGGGGGACTTGAATGCCAACATCATCTTGTTTGAAAAATAGAGTGTATCCACAAAGGTCAAACACCTTCGGAAAATTCTCACACTGAGATCAACGATCAGTACACCAACATTTATGTGGTTAAATGAAATGAACAATAGTTGATTTACTAAGGAATATCATACATAAGAGTGAAAGATAATTGAAATGCATTTAGGACAAACAATAAATAAATCTGAATATGATACTATTGATTGATTTATATAATGCCATGTCGGAGTATATTAATACATAATGATTAGTTATCATGGTTGATGAGTCATGTCCCTTAGGATGTCTCACTTCATTTATTATTATTATTATTATTTATTGATGTTTTCCTATCCATTCAAAGATGCTTTGTCCTTAAACCATTTTATGTACATGCCTGTGTCTTTGTTTTGGTTTGTAATGCCTTCTTGTCATACTCTGTTTTGGAAGTTGTGATGGCTGACGACACAAGATGATATGAGTTATGAAGCCTTGAAAAGAATATTGTGAAAGAGAGTCAAACCGTTGTAATTCAGTTTTATGTAGAACTATGTGATAAAATCACCTCAAGATTTGGAGAGTGATAAAATTCTGCATTGGAACTTTCTCTTCTAAAGATCTTCACTTACCTTGTCATATTAATTTCATCCCTATTTTGTTGAATAATACAGTGATTATTATAATTAGGATGACATAAGGCATCCTTGTATTGTGTTTTGTTTTTGAAACCTTTGTCTTTTAATACCTTTGGTGATTTCTTGGTTGATAAAATTTCAATGTAAGCGCCTTTTTGATTTTGGATGCTGATTGGATATATATTGGTTCTTTGCTCTCATGTTCAGATTTTTATATCTGATGACTTCTCTATTGGTTTGAGATCAATGTTCCAACAAGACTCCGGTGTGGAGAGATGTGGGTGCGGGGAGACACACAGGGGGGATGTGTGGGAGTACCCTCAAATTTTAGGGAAATTTCGAGGGTGCGGGGGGACGTCGAGGTATATATATATATATATATATATATATATATATATATATATATATATATATAAAATTCAAGCTCATATTCATTGTTCAATAATGAAAGCATAAATATTAAATAGACTAATAGTAATATGGATACCAATACATTGAAAATTGAAATTTGATCCACACAAAATTTAAATTCATAATTGAATTAAATAATGACATACATTGATCCATCCTTATCATTCATTTTGATACATACATCATTCATATGACATACTCATTATTCATCCATACCATGAGATTCAATAAAAAAATTCAATAATGAAATATTCAAATACATTGATCCATATTGTTCATCATTCATCATTCTACAACTACATTGATTAAAAAATTAAATTCATCATTCATAATTCTAGGATCTAAATTGAAAGCAAAACATACTTGGAATATGCCAAGCGAATGCCATTAGATCCCAAGAAAACTCGTCAAAACCCTATAAAGCCCCTCCAGAAGCTCCTGGGCCTACTAATGGAGTAAACTTGCTCCTGTAACCTAGTTGTTAAAATTTGTCAACTCAAGGATGAATTTCTCCTAGAAGAAATCATATTTTTTAGTTTTGTTTGAACCACTTATAATAAAATTTCATTTTTGACAAATTCTAATAGACTTTCCAAAAATAGTAAGTCATGTCTCAATTTGGAAGTGACTTTCTAGAAATAGAAAGTCATGTCTAAATGATCAAGGGTAATCTCGACATATGGAATCCGCTTTAAAATCAAATCAATCATGATTATACAAGTCAAGAATTAATACTTTTATCTTTACTATTATTATTATTATTATTATGATACTATTATTTATAAAATAGTCTAAAATCATTCACCTTTAATGGATTAATAAAAACGAATTCTATCATGGAACAAGTAAATTAAATTGAGAATCTCTTACTTAGAAAATAAAACCTCTCTCTTGGAATAAAATAATAACTCCACACTTAAGAGAATGTAACTCTACCTCTCTAATTCAATGTACGACAAAAGTGTAACTCATTAAATGCACTTGTCACTCTCTCATTTAATTCGATTTGTAACTTTCACCAAATATTCTCTCATGTCTAAGTGTAACTCGCTCTCTCCCTAATTCAAATTTTAGCTCCTCAAGACAAGTGTATCTCTCTCTCTATTCTTGGGATGAGTTACACTTCTCCTCAGTTAACTCCTCCCTTATGGAATTCAATTCTCTTATTGTTGGCTCAAGGAATGAATTCATTTTATAACTCCTCTCTTTTCTCATCTATTTAAGCAAGAGCAAGTGAGAGTTGAGAGTAGCAAGTTCATTGTGAAGAAGTAGAGTTAGAGTTGAGTGTGTGCAAGAGAAGTGTGAGAGCAAGTGAAGAGTAAGAGCAAGGGAAGAGCCCGAGCAAGTGTGAAGGACAAGATCTAATAAAGAGAATGAGAAGATCTTCAAGCAAAGAGCAAGAACACTTCAATTGCAAGTTGATCGTACATTGGTGACTTTGTTCACTCTCTCTCTCTCTCTCTCTCTCTTTGTATTTTGTTGAACAATTGAAGAAATCTAATAGAAGAAGAGTCATTTGGGTTTTCCCCTTGTGGGTTTTGCCCTGGTCATTGGACTTAGCTCTTAGTGTCTGATATTTGTGCTTGGTTGTCTTCATATGATCCTTAAGTTTATGTTCTATCTACAATTGTTGATTTGGAAAGTTGTGAAGAATAAATTTGCATTCTGAGTAATTGTGACAACATAGAACATTCGATTTTCTGCAAAGTACATTCAATTTTATGCAAAGTACATTTAGCTTTGTGCAAAATACATTCAACTTTCTGCAAAGTACATTTAGTTTTCTCCAAAGTACGTTCGACTTTCTGCGAAGTATATTCAATTCCATTCAGTTTTCTACAAAGTACATTCAATATTCTGCAAGTGCATTCAGTTTTTTGCATAGAACTTTCAAGTTTCTGAAAAGAATTTTTAAATTTATGCATAGAACTTTCAAATTTTAACATGGTATCAGAGCCTTGGTGAAGACAAGTCCAAGGAGACCATAGATCACTTGAAGAGGCCCCACTTGTTGCCATAATTTTTCTGATCAAGATGACTTCGTCCTACTTCAAGGTAGAGGAGAAGCTAAATTATGATTCAAACTTTGGTCCATGGAAAGCAAGATTAGATATGACTCTTGAAGAACACGAAGTTCTGGAGTATGTTGAAGGCATAATAGTTGATCCACCAGAGAATTCAAGTGCTGTTGTCAAATCCAAACATAAAAAGGGTGAAACCTAAGCTAGAAAAATTATCCTTGATTTTCTCAGTGATCATTTCATTACTTATGTTTTTAGTTTGAAGAAAGCTAAAAAAATTTATGACAAACTAATTGACATGTTTGCAATTAGTAACATGAACCAGATTATTGTCTTAAAAAATCAACTAAAGGACATCAAGATGAGTAGGGGAGAGATGGTTCAAACGTACTTCTTGAAAATGACTAAAATCAGGAATCCACTGTCAATAGTTGATGAATTTGTACCCAAGAAACAAATGGTGTTGATTGCACTTAGAGGCCTTTCCCTTGTTTGGGAGACTTTTATCACCACCATCAACAATATCAACACTATTCCCACAATTGATGAGCTCTTGAGAAAGTGTATCCAAGAGGAGGTCAAAATGATCTCTAGAGGGAGAATTTCACATCATGAAGAAGAACCTATTGCATTTTCAGCCTATGACAAATGAAAGAAAGGTAGTTGAATGATGATTCAAACTTTGGTCCATAGAAAGCAAAACTAGATATGACTCTTGAAGAACACGAAGTTCTAGAGTATTTTGAAGGCATAATAGTTGATCCACCAGAGAATTCAAGTGCCGTTGTCAAATCCAAACATAAAAAGGGTGAAACCTAAGCTAGAAAAATTATCCTTGATTTTCTCAGTGATCATCTCATTACTTATGTTTCTGGTTTGAAGAAAGCTAAAAAAATCTATGACAAACTAATTGACAGGTTTGCAATTAGTAACTTCAACCAGATTATTGCCTTAAAGAATCAACTAAAGGACATCAAGATGAACAGGGTAGAGATGGTTCAAACGTACTTCTTGAGAATGACTAAAATCAGGAATCAACTGTCAACAGTTGGTAAAGTTGTACCCAAGAAAGAAATGGTGCCGATTGCGCTTAGAGGCCTTTCCCCTGTTTGGGAGACTTTTATCACCACCATCAACAATATCAACACTATTCCCACAATTGATGAGCTCTTGAGAAAGTGTATCCAAGAGGAGGTCAGAATGATCTCCAGAGGGAGAATTTCACATCACGAAGAAGAACCTACTGCATTTTCAGCGTATGACAAATGAAAGAAAGGTAATAAAAAGAAACATACTTTCAAATCAAATATAGGAAATCTAGACATGTCAAAAGTTAGATGCTTTAACTGTGAAAAACATGGTCATTTTGCTTGTGACTGTAAATAAAGAAGAACACCTAGCAAAAACAAATTTGATTATAGAAAAGACTCTTTTGAAAATCATGGAAAAGGGCATTCTAAGAAAACAAGAAATCCAAGAGATAGAAATAATGCAGCGGAAACTAAATCATAATATTTTCTTGTTTTTGCTCTTTCTAGTTCTTCTTCCGCTGATTCATTTGATAATTGGTTAGTTGATAGTGGTGTTTCTAAACTCTTTGCTGGTTACAAAGAAGCACTCTCCAATCTAGTTGAGAGGAAGACTAATTTAAATGTTATCCTTGGAGATAATTCTGCTCACCAAGTCAAAGGTTATGGTTCAGTGTCATTTCAGTTAGATGATGGCAAATCTATTTTTTTGCAAGAAGTTTTATATGTACCTGTTTTGAAAAAGAATCTTGTATCCATATCTGCTCTAGAAGATGAATGAATGAAAGTCGCTTTTATTAATGGAAAAGTTCTAACTTGGCCTTTGAACTCAAGTATGAGAGAAGCCTTCACTCCTGGATCAAGATGTGAAGGACTTTACAAAGTCAATGGTAAACCCATTCATGCGTTGGTCCATGATATATATCTTCAGTGTGAGCTATGACACAAGAGATTCGCTCACCTACACTACAAAGCCTCACCTCATGTAACGAAGATGGTTTCTTGAATGCTTGAGATCAGAATGGATCATGAAGAAGTTTGCCTAGGATGTGCAGGTGGAAAGCATATAAAAGGACCATTTCCTTCAAGCAGAACAAAAACTAGTCAGGTACTTGAGCTCATACATTTTGATTTATGTGAACCTATGCTTGTTACTTCTTTGCGTGACTACTTGTATTTCATGATTTTTCTCGCAAGACATGGATATTCTTTTTGAAAAAGAAAGGGAAAGCATTTGACATGTTCAAAGATTTCAAGGCTTTGATTGAAAATCAAACTGGAAAACTAATCAAAACTTTTCGATCTGATAAAGGGGATAGTTCACCTCAATGAGTTTAATGATCTTTGCAAAGACGCTGGAATAAAGAAAGAAACCATTATGCCGTACAATCCACAACAAAATGGTGTGGCTGAGAGGAAGAATAGAACCATCATAGAAGCAGTCAGAGTCATGCTGCATGATCAAAAGCTACTGCAGTTTTTGTGGGGAGAAGCTGCAAATACCGCTGTTTATGTGCAAAACAAAACTCTTTATCATGCCTTAGACAATAAGACTCCTGAAGAAGAAGTCTTCACTGGTAAAAGGTCTGAGATGAGTCATTTGAGAATCTTTGGCTGTCTTGTGTACTTCTATGTGCCGAAAGAGAAAAGGAACAAATTGGAAGCTTAGGTAAGAAAGCTACATTTGTTGGTTATTGTGATAATTCAAAAGCTTATAGAATTTATTTACCTGGTCAAATAACTATAGCGTTTAGCAGAGACGTAACATTTGATGAAGATGAAACTCTTAAAAAGCAAGAGACTCTCCTCTGCCTGCCATTGCTGAAAGACAAGATGTTTCATATACATATAATTTGGTAATTTCTTGATGAAAGGTAAACTAATTAAGAAGTAAAAGAAGGCAACATAATTCACATGTAATTATGAAGAAAGAGGAATCAAACCCTAATTGCTATAAGCATTGATTTCTCAACATGGTATCAAAGCTAAGGAAAAAGGAAGCGTGAAGATCTATTGAAAAGAGATATATAAGAAAAGGGTTTCAAGGAAGGTCTCAAGGAGTAGAAGATAGCAATATGACAAATTCAATGAAGGGAGAAAACAAACTAGAAGGAGCCTCCAATTACAAGGCATGGAAAAAGAGGATAGATCTTATCCTTGTTAAGCAGAAAGTGTTGGACCTTGTTCAAGGAGAAGTCAAGAAGCCTACAAATGAAGCAGAGAAAGAAAAGTTCAGAGAAACCAAAGTCTTAGCCATGAATCTAATAGTAGATGGAGTAAAGGATAGCCTAATTCCGCACATATCAAACATAGACTCCGCTCAAGAAATGTATGAGGATTACTCCAATTTATTCACCATTAAAAACATTGGTCAAATAGCAAACCTCAACAATGAACTAAGGATAATAAAGATGACAAGAGAGGATACTATATCATCATACTTTGTAAGAATATCTAGGATAAGAGATGAACTCCAAGCAATAGATGAAGTTGTACTGGAAAAGGAGCTCATAATCGCTGCTTTTTTAGGACTACCAAAATCTTGGAGTGCTTTTGCATCAAGAATTAGCAGTTGGAAGGATACTCCAACATTTGAACAAAAGGAACCTTCATCACAAGAAGGGAACCTTCATGAAGTTCACAGGAGCAAAGAAGAAAGTTGACCTATCTAAGATTGAATGTTACAATTGTCATAAGATGGGTCATTACAAAATTCAATGTCCTAAGAATCTAAGAAATAAGAAAAGAGAGAGGGGTCAAGCAAATGTTACCAATGTAGCTCCACCTATGAAGAACAACACTGAAGAATCAAAATTCAAGGACTTATACTACTAAGCCCTCTCTTATATATCCTTGTTAGTCTTGTATTGTTTTCCTTTATTTTTTGATTTCTAGAGTTTGTAGGTCTAATATGTCTTGTTAGAACATTTTTGAATTATTTTGATAGGTTGTAGGTATACTTCAGAAAGATTTGGATTAAGAGGGAGCCTTCACCATTTTACCAAAAGATAAGTATCTTGTTCCTTGTTTCCTCATTTATGTTTGGTTTCCCTCTCATATCAAGATTTGTTTGTATTATATGCTAATAACATTTTCTTTGTATTTTCCTTGGTAGAAAAAGATTGTAGAATACACAATGGTTATGGAGGAGACTTCAAAGGATAGACTTGAAGCATGGAATAAGTTTTGTTGGTACGGAAACCCTTCAAGAATGGAAGTCCTATAGGGTTTGTTAAAGAACAATTCAAGGTATGCCTTAAACTACAATTTTTGTTACAAGGTTTTCTTTATAGAAAAGGTATGTTCATTCTCTTTTGAAATTTGCGGTTATGGAGGAGACTTCAAAGGATAGACTTGAAGCATGGAATAAGTTTTGTTGCTAAGAAAACCCTTCAAGAATTGAAGTCCTACAAGGTTTGTTAAAGAACAATTCAAGGTATGTCTTAAACTACAATTTTTTTTACAAGGTTCTCTTCATAGAAAAGGTATGTTCATTCTCTTTTGAAATTTGGTTTAAATTACTGACATCGTTATGTCTAGGGCTTTGAATCTTAAAGATTCTTGTTAGGGTGATTATTCATTAGATTGAATCTACCCTTGTTATACTATCATTTTGATCATTCTTGAGAAATCTTAAACTTTTAAGGGTTCACTATAAAACCACAACCTCTTGTTGCTAAGGGTGTGCCAATGTTGATTATGAAACCCTATTCTACTTAGGGTTGTTAATGAAGTCTATAAATCCTATTCTTTTGATGTTTATGGTTTAATTATTGTTATGATAGAAACCCTAGATCTTTAGGGTTTGTTGAATTAGGTTTTATAAACAAAACCTTTGTAATAGTTATAATAAGATCCTAGGAATGAAGCCCTAAGTGTATGTTCGTATGTTTGATCGAAACCCTAGTTCGGTAAAAATAGTTGTATATATAACTTCGATGTTTTGATGTTTGTGTCTTGGGTTGATATTGATATGTATATACGAGTATGCTAACTTAATGTTTTAGTATGTGAAATCTAGGGTATGTAACAAAACCCTAGTAGAGATTGATATCCTAGGATATGATGATATTATGATTTAGTTTTGATGATAAAATCTAGGGTTCACAACAAACCCTAGTAGAGTCTGACATGTAATTCTAAAAGCTTATTGTTGAAACCTTCGATATATTGTACTATGATTGGATTGTTATTAAATTGTTGATATATAAAGCTTTATGTCTTGAAGATAGAGTCTAGGGTTTATGATAAAAACCTAGCAAGAAGTTGAAGTCTAGTATATGATCCTTGCTAATTATGAACCTAACTAGGTTTAGGTATTTGATGTCTAAAGTTTGAATGTTTTGATGCTTCCATTGTAATGACATGATAAAAATACTATAGTTGTTTTCATGCTTCTGTATATTTGTATTTGGTTGTAGTTGTTGTTGAAGATTTACATGTACATAATCTTCAAGATATTCATAAGTTGAAGATGATAATGATGAGCATGATGAAAGAAGCTATAAGAATGTAGATGATCAAGATGACCTTGATTCCATAAGAAAGAAATGAATTCTTGAAAGAATGAAGTTTCTCCGAAGTTATGAAGCTGTTGATCTCGCCAAGTTGAGAGGGATCTTGGATAGAAGAAAGAGTATATCTCCCCAGCTGAGAGGGAGGGCATATTATGATAATCATAATGAATACCTTGAAGTAAGAATGAAACTGAATGAATACAAATGAATGTTCGTGATTCGTGAAGACTTGAGAAGTACTGAGATTGTATTTGGTGTTGCTGAAGAAATGAAAAAAGAAAACATTCGATAAGATTGAAAATGATATAAGCAACATCAGAATGATTGAGGACCCCAAAGGTTTGCGTTTACTTGTATATATACATTTGAAATTTATTATTGATTGGGGTTGTGATTGTGCAGGATCTCTCCATAAAAGATTGAATGTTTGAAGCATGCTTGGATTGGTGGATATATTTGATTTAGTTGATTAGGAGAGATGAAGCGTCTTATGGCAAGATGCTTGGGAGGACATCTGGCCAACCTATGTGTTGATGTCTAGATCCGGAAGTAGGGAGGGTGGCGTTGGTCATGGAGCTCCGACCTTGGATACACACTTAGATCCCTAGGTTGATGGTAGAGCTTAAAATCCTGATGGTAGCTAGAGTGGCTAAATCTCGAGTCTATCTAGTCCCACCTGATTAGAGTATCGTGGTCAGGTATCTAATTTGTAGCAGTGAGTGTGCTAGAACTCTTTGTAGTTCATTTCATTTTGAGATCTTCCATGTACTCTTATATGTATGTAATTATGAATACCTCCCTAGTGAAGAGGGAGTGTTGAAGAATGTAACTACTGTCGGTCTTCATAATTGTACTTGTCAAAAGAAAAATCATTATTAAAGAAAATGACTTATTAAAGCATGGGTTTCATGCTTGGGTCAATGTTTTCTAGGTCAAAGCCTCCATTGAAGGCTTCTAGGTTTTGTCTTGAGTCATTAGAGTCATTTTCATGTTTATTAGACCCTTCTTGGGCTTTTGTATCATGTAAAAAGGACTATTTTTGAGTCAAAGAGGTTATTTGTCATGTCCACACCAAGTCGGCCCTGTCCCGATGTAGTCGACCTACATTAGGGCAGTTCGACCCAGCAGAAAGGCTATATATAGAGAGATAGTTTGACCTATTTGGAGCATTCACTTAACAAGTTCGATTTTCAAGGAAGATAGGCAGAAAAGAAAGCGAAGTGGCTAGAGAAGGACAAAATTTGTCGGAAAGAGCTAATTCGAGTTTCTGGGCTATCTATCTCTCACACGTGCAAAGTTTCTGGGCAGTCGCTGGGGTTGAATTTCTGTGTCTACTGCGGGTCCGAAATTCTATTGCTGGGGGCCGAAATTCTGGACTGAAGTTGCTGCTAGGATGTTGTCACTTGGTGACTTTGATAGGGATCATCTATTGAAGGGACCACTTGGAGACTTTGACTTGGTGGTTGGGGGAGGTCTTTGTCTAGGTCTAAAAAGTTTGGAAGTGTTGGAAACACTGAAAGGGGGGGTGAATCATTATCTCTTTTACAATTGTTACTTTACCAGTTTTAGATCACTTATAAGTAGAACACCAAGTGAACTATATATAATAAATAATTTTATTAATCAGAAACAACGGGGACTCCAATCCTCTTCTTTACAATAAATCAAGTATAATAATGTTTAGGGCTCCAACCCTAGATGAAGACACCAATCTTTCAATCAATAGGCTCCAACTTGTACTTTTCCAAGCACCAACTTGTACTTCACGAGGCTCAAACTTGTAGGGTTCCAACCCTATCTTCTTGAGAACTCCTATTATCTAGGGCGCCAACCCTCTTTTCTGGCACAGGCTCCAACCTGATCTTTTTGAGGACACCTATCCTCTACGACATCAACCCTATTGATCTACTTCAACTCTTCAAGGCCTGCCAAAAACTTGTGCAACAAGCCTTGACAATATCTTCTAATTAACCTTCAACAATTGCCCTCACTTAGCTCATTAATGACAACTTTATGGTTCTCAGAAGTTGTCTCCACAACTCTTCATGTCACCCAAACAATCTTCTTCAAGGTCACATGATGAGGACTTTCATCAGTACATTATGAGGTCTTCAACAATGTCTCCAAGATAGCTTCTAAAACAACGTTCAACAACACTAGCTCCAACTGGATATGTTCAGGATACTCTTTAGGTTTGCTTCAAGAACAAAGGCTTCCAAGCCTACTTCAACTGGTTTCCAAGATACCCCAAGGAATTTTTCAAAGACTAGTTCACAGTAACTTAAGATCTTGTCCAAAATTGCCTTTGAAGTTTGCTCCAAATTCACTCAAAATCTGATCGAAGGCAAGTCAATAAGTATTCAAAAATTTGATCCAAGAAGGGTCACTACAAGGACTACTGCAGAGATAATCAAGGAGTAACCAAAAGTTTGTTCCAAACGGATGTAGTGTCAGCTCGTAGATGAAGCTTTTTTTGCCTCAGAGGTGCACAATAGGTCTACCTCAAACAAGTCACAAAATCTCAAAATTGTCTCAAAAACCTTCGCTCTTTATGAACAATGCCAATATGCAATTATACAGGTCGAAGTATAGAAGAATTTCTCCATAGGTCGACAAGACACCTTTCACAATTCCAATATGAACTCACACCAATTGTAGGCTTCAAATCTACTCCACAGGACCAAGTGTGTCTTGGAACTGAGGTCTGTCCTAATCAACAGAGGTCCAAGCTTCAAAGGGGCTGAGAAACAAAGGTATTTTTGCCTCAGGTCGAGCCTCAAAACAAGTTGCAAGAGGGTCTTAGTTAAGGCCGCAAGAGGGCCTCAATTAAGGCCGAAAATTTCAGGCATAAACTTATATGTTCAGGAATCGGATTTTTGTTGTTTTTTTATTTAATTTGTCATAAAACCAAGACAGTCCCGAAATTTCTAAGTATAAAAACAAGTATGAATTTCCAAACAGAAGTACGCCACTAAAGCTAGTTAACTATTTCGCTGCTCCTCTCTGAGATTGCTTTGACTGAGTTGGATAGATGAAACAAATGAGCTCAAGCTTGTATTTATATTTGTTTTCCACAACGAAAGGACATGTCAGTTGACTTAAGGGCCGACATATCTTATGGAGCCAACTTGTATTGTAATTAAAGTTGACCAAAACATGAATAATTTCTGCAACGCTTTAGATTGGTATCAAGATAGCTTGACACTTTGCTTGATTGTGGAATGGCACAAGTGTGCAGACATCGTATTGGAATGGCACAAGTGTGCAGACATAACACGCAGAACATGTCATCCCTTCTCGTCAAAATTAATTACACAAAACATTTTGAACTTGGACTTCGACTAATGCAAGATCAACTTCCTCTTGATCCACATATACCGCACTTAGTGCCAAATTAATCTATCAACAATAATCATCATTCAACGACTTGATCTTTACATAAATTGTCATTCTTTATGAAAGTTCATTGCTTAGTCCATTGTGACTCCCTTTGTTGAACAACACAATCGATACAAGAATATCTAGGGCATAAATACACTTAGAGTTTTGCTCCAATATCTTGATTTGCATATACGATTAATCTAGGTTGTCATTGATGTCAATATAGTAGTGTTTGTGATGGCAGATTCTTTGATACATGATTTACCATTGATGCCCATTGATCATAATGCTCATTGTGATGAAAGTTTGATATATGATGATATGATGAGATGGAGGACCCAAGTGGGTTGAATATATATATAT
>APFE030417486.1:38067-98635 GCA_000404065.3 Pinus taeda
ATCATAACCTCCAAATCGACCAGTGCCAGTGGAAAACTTTGCAAAGGCATCCTCCACCTCAGCAAGCAATGCACTATCTTGATAAATCCGCCTGAATGCCTCTTTCCTCCCCTGTGAGATTTCAGCATCCATGTGAGGAGGGAATCTACGGGAAGGTCCACCATTCTGCCACTCATGGCTGTAGTATTTGGGGTTCAATGAGTGAGCCAAACAATGTAAAGGTGTACAATTCTTGTCCCATCTGCTGACAAGAATATCATGTATGGTATCGTAGAAGGCCTCTGTTGATGTCTCATACTGGGGGCACTCACTCTGTAGAATAATGCTCCTCACAGACTCAATCATGGAATCCCATCCCTCATAAACCTCTCCTAGGATGGGTTTGTCTGTATCTGCAACTCTGAGCAAAGAGATGATAGGGTCCATGATCCGAATAATTAGATCTACCCTCTCCCACCAAGCATCATCTAGTACCGTGTCCTTCACTCTTTTAGAGGCTGCCTGATATGTCTTTCTCCAAAAAGACCAAAACTCAGAAATAACCATGGACCCAAGAGCGGTCTTGACCTCCCTCAACCTCTTCAACATTATGAATGAAGATGCAAACCGTGTATCAGCAATCTTCAACAATGATAGATTGCTGTACTCCTTGTAGATAGTGAGGGCATTTGTATGATTTTGCACAAAGTTACGGATATGTCTTGCATCCTCAATAATGCTTCCAATCCAAAGCACATCAGAAGCAATGGATTTCAGTGCTAAGTTCAATGAGTGGACAATGCAAGGTGTCCAAAACACTTGTGGATATTTAGCTTCCACAATCATGCCAACCGCCTTGCAAACAGGTGCATTATCTGTAATGATTTGCACACAAGATTCAACACCTACATCTTCAACAACTTTAATAAATAACTCACCCATAAATTGTGCATCCTTGTATTCACCAAGTGTATCCACTGATTTCATGAAAACTGGACCATTCAAGGAAGACACCATGAAGTTGATGATTGGGTGTCGTGCTGGATCTGTCCATCCATCATAAACAATGCTAACCCCAGATGTTGGCCATGATGCCATAATAGGCTCAAGCATTTTTTGCACCTCTTTTTTTGCCTTTGTCAACAATGTGTTTCTCAGCTTCTCTGACCCAGGAGGCACATACCCTGCTGGAGCCCCTTGAGTTAGAGCTCGACACATCTCAACAAATAAAGGTGAACGTGCAACATTAAATGATATGAAGTTTTGATAGAAGAAGAAGGCAATGGTGAGATCAAGCTCTTCCTGTCTCTCTTTTTGGAAAATCTTGTCCATTGGACCAAGTGATCTTCTTTTTAATGCTTGTCCCCCACCAGAAGTAGAACTCTCAAATGGAAATTTGGTGGTCCCTTTCCTCAAAAATGGAAGGGGGTCTTCATTATTGGGTTTTTTTGATTTTGAAGCCAGTGCCACATGTTCCATACCAACATTGGCCTCCTTTTCCAATTCTTTTCTCTTTTGTGAAGTAATAACTCTACAAGATCCAATCCCACAACCAGGTATAGCCAACAAATGTGATTTCACACGGTAATATGTGATTTTGAAAGAAATGTTACAAAAGTTGCATTTCCATTGCACATTGCCTCCTCCCTTTCCCTTGTTGTTTGGCCCATCTTCTCTTGTGACATATTTCCATAATGGATATTTATCATTGTCTTTAAGTCCTCTTCCCTCAACATTACTTGCAGCAGACTCTGATGATATTGGGGGAGGAAGGGCATCTCTACCCATGACATTCTTGCCCTTCCTTTGCCCCGTAACAACTGCCTTTGATTGAGCCATGAACACTGTTACGGACTACGGCGTTACCTCAACGACAACCTGTAAAAAAAATGAACAAACTGCTGTCAAAAATAAAAAAATGCAAAAAAAATTTAAAAATGAACAAACTGCTGTAAAAAAATTGTAAACTATGCATAGGGTCAAGTCGGATTTGATGAGAATTTGTATTATTAGATGATGGTAATGATTCTGTATCACTAGGATAAAAAAATTTGTACCAATAGTAAGGAATCTCAATGAATTTACTTGACTTGGGAAAAGTTGAAAACATACATGCACAATAAGATAAATTGTCTCAGCTATTTTTTCCAATACATACAGTGTCACTGTGTCACAGTTCTATTGTTCATTTGTTTGTAAAATTACAACAACAACCCTTAAAATTCTAGTTACTGTTTTCCAAATTTCCATCAATGATCAGCTAATTGTCAAATCAACTCTGGATCATGTTGTGAAATTGTGCACTCTTGTTGTTGAATCATATGCTGTACTGTTGGGTTGAAATCATTGAAATGCTACATTGCTTTGTTAGTCTATTCTATCAATAAGACAGTTGGTACTGCTTATTATATCGATTGCATTGTTTTAATTGTGTATTGAAGAAATAATTTGTTGTTGAAACCGAAACGCTAGAGCCTAGCACACTACGGAACCCTAGTGCAACAACTGACCTAGAATACTACAGGAAAGTTGCAACACAAGAAGCAATATAAATCAAAATATTTTTTGCTGAGCCGAATCTTCCTTAAACAGAAGCTACACCACACATTATTCCTTGTACTAATTTGCTGTAAATTTTACCCAAATAAACATTAAAAGGGGGCATAAGAATACGTTAATATTTTAATGTTTATCAGTTGGATAGTAGTTTTATGCCACCGATTCGGCGATTTTATGTAGACCACGGGCTGGCCATAGATTAGTCGAGTTGTTTTGATTCCTCTAAAACTATATAAAAACTTGAAACACATGTATCTCTGATTCTCTAGAGTCACCTATAGACATTACAGTCCGTGACTTCCCTTTCTGCTGAACGCATTGATGGAGATTTCTGAGAGCTAGTGTAATACTGTGTTGGGGGCTGCGTATTCTCTCTAAAGGGAAGGGGCCGACTATAAACTGCCGAAGGGGCCGACTATAATAATAAAAATTATAAAACTATAAATTGCCAAACCCGCGAGAGGATTCAGGAACATACTTGGAGGAGGGCCGACGCTGGTCACTGACACGAACAGTCAACAAATCGCGAATACTCCCGAGTCTCAGCACTGCTCGCAGCTCACATAAACTCAGAACCCTTGAATATGTTGCTCAGAACCTTTCAAACCGACGCCTTTTAACCCCGCGAACAGGCAAAAATCGTGACACGATTCAGACTAAACCAGGACTCGTTCCAAAAAAACGGACCCGATTCGATTTTTCCCTGACACGAGCTGACACGACGTGGGGAAAACGGACACGACGAGTCTTGCCAGCATGACACGTGTCAGGACAGAATCGTGTCCGATTCGTACGATTCACGATTCGTCCAGGGTTTTGAACGAATCCGGTTTCTAGTGTTTATCATATACTTGAAGACACAAATTAAAAGAAATCATGGAGAATGAAATCGCTATAGACATCCTGTTGGAGCATTCTAGAGCCAAGATCAAGAAGAATCAAATTAGTCAGTCTCGGTTGTCATGTTACTTACAACAATGTTTGGAGTAACCAATCAATTCATCCACTTCACCATTAGTAACTACTGTCAGTAAAGAATACATGTTACATTAGAAAATGACCCAAGTTCGAAACTACTTGGAATCATGAACCAAAAACCTCGATTCAAGTGTCCTATCAACAGAGAGTGCTGTTATCGCCCAGAATAAAGTTCTCAAAAGTTCATCTTGGTTGATTTTCAATGGTTTATTCATACATTTGTGATTATGGTTTGTGGATTCATTCTTCATGATCCTTTGTGAGTGCTTTAACCAGACTTAGCATCATTGTCACTAATCTTTATTATTAGAACGAATGATTGGACATGATTCTTCCATGAGTTTTTCAACATAGTTTTCTTTAGGCATCAGTCCACACTGATACCGGTACATAGCTTTGACAGTTTGTTGATTTTTGTAGGTTACCCATGTTTGCATGTAACATGCAATGCATGGGTAGGAGAGAACTTCAAAAGGGTCTTTTCAGATTTATGAGATTTGCTATTTTGGAAAATTTCTATCTTTAGAAAGTTCATATTTTTTGACACATCACATTTTTGGATACCATTTATGGAGAAGTGCTTTTAGGATCCAGATACCCTTTATGGAGGAAACAATGTGTGCTAATTTTGGTAATGATTGCAGAGCCATGAGCATGCAACATTAGGTCAAAATTAGTGTTGATGCTTTTAGCAAATGCTATATATGGATGTGATGATGTGGTGATGAGGTCAAAAACCTGGATATTTCAAGTAATTTTGACAAAATGCAAAATTGGTGCTTTTGTCCATTAAAAAAAGGCAGGTTCCCATGATTATTTTTTAGTCATTAGTGATGGTTTTAGTGTTCAAAGGATTCGAAGTCCTTTAATTCATTATGCTTTTAGTATATTTTGACCTAGATGGAGGGTGCACTACTTGTGGCCTAGTTACAGGGCATGTTGCTCTAAGAAGAAAGTGCGCCATATTTGAGAAGATTCTTGGAAGATGTGGTTGCTTTCTTTTGAAGTAACTACCTATTCTAGCCTTGTGCATTCCACTTGAGGGCACTATCTTTGACATTGACTTGTACTGCAAGCAATCTCTTTCCCAAGTTGAATTGTACTCTCCAGGAAATCTTTTATTCTAGGAAATGTAGGGAATAGCTTTTGGTGACCTGTTTTACAAACATGTTTCATCAATTTAAAACAAAGGGGTGTGCTCACTTGGAGGTGTGCGTGAATGACCAATAATGATAGGTTCTATGACAAGTTATGATGTGATTTCCAAGGCCCGTTCAAAGGAGAGGCTCAATTAGGGCTTAATGCTTCAAGAAGCTAAGGGCTCTCCAAGAAAGACCTGTGAGGAAGACCAACTCCTAAGGTTAGGGATATTTAGATAATTATGAGAATGCCTAGGATTAGGACTTCCAAGATGGGGCAAAGTCACTTTAGGGCCTTTGTAAGATAATCCTTCTTTAAATAGGGTTTTCGCTGCAATAGAGGGACCTAGAAAGAAGCCCAACGAGACCTAGGTTTTTTGAGTAATCGTTGGAGGAGGTCCTCCAATATGATCAGTAGGTCAAGCTTAGGAAAGGGTCAAGAATGATTGATTTCTCAAATATTTAAGTGGAAATGATCCTTGAGAAGACCACCAACCATAGACGTTCAAGACGGGTTCCAAAGATGCAGCTAGGGCTTGAATTTTCTTGCAAACCGACCGTGTCAATTGAACCAAACCTGGAGGATCACTAGAGGAGACAGCAATGCATTTCCTTGTCCAAACAAATTCGAAAAATAGTCCCTCTATTGGATTTTGCAGGCAGCCCTAGTTAGGGTGAGCACCAAATTTACTTGGACTAGTTCCTTACCCTTGGGCTATGGAGTCAATGTGATTCGAAATTCGGCTAAAATTTGTCTTCAAAGAGGCCAAATTGTGAAGCTCTATCAATCGCACTTTAGCATTTACCCACCCAAGATCAATGTTTTTTCATGGAAGAAAAACAAGTTTTAATCAACTAGGAACTTTCATCTACTCGTAATTCAATGAGTAACATGGAAAAATTTGCAATCTAACAATCATTTGAATGATATTCAATAATTAGGGCATAAGAAGAACTAGCTAGTTGCAAGATTCCCACACATTAGACATTATTACATGAAATTTTTCCAACAAATGTACTTACAAGATAACAAGAGATATATCCAATCCAAGATCAAGATAGCAACTCCAAGAAAGAATAAGATTTCAGCTCCCAAAAATATTGAAATGCATCAAAAGAGCTCCTATACACATCCAACGAAAAGGCGTGAAATTCTTAGGAGAGAGAGATATCCAAGTGTGACCAAGAAAAATATGCATAAACACCTGATTACATAATGAAAAATCATACCTTTAGGATTGGATGGCCCACCTTCAAACATACGATCTCGACAAATGGGCGAGGGGACATATGACTGGTTTAGGGAGTAGAGACATCTGGCACAACATCGACTACACTGGTGGCTGTTAGGGGCTACTAGTTGCTCGCTGAAGACAAATATAGGAGAAAATTTCTCCTATGGGGTGATCCACTGGTGGTGGGTAACAATCACGAAGGACTTCCACTTTTGGTACATGATAAAGGAATGAGTCTATCATTCTTGATGATGCATGATGGAACAAGGTCCAATACCTTTTCTAGTTAACAAAACTAACCCTAACCATGATTAGGGCATTCGACACAGATATGCCTTGCTTGGGGGAACTCTAGGAAAACATAGATAGTATGCTAGAGAGGATAAAGAAAATTATTAGGCAACTGAGATTGATCCCTTTGAAGTATTTTACAATGAAGTGAAGGACATAGTGACCAACAGTTGGAACAAATCACCACGCCATTACACATTTTGGACTATGCATTATACCCTAATTGCAATCATTCAAAAACATTATCTTTACCTAGTATAACAATCCGAAACAAGTATTTTGAAGTGGTACATGGATATAAGACAACTTTAAGGAAAATATAGAGGGATGTGGGAATTACAATGGAAGTACGTGAGGAATTTGGAGCATTTGTACAATCCACTAGTAAATTTTTCATATCCACTAGCAATGGATGACTGAGGGCGTGTGGATCCTATTATTTGGTGGGGCTTTGATGGAGGTGACAACATTCATCTCTCAACTTTAGCCACAAGGTTGTTATTGTATGTGCTAGCTCTTCATAAGCTAAGATAAATTGGGGTACATATGGTTTCATCCATTCAGTGAAACAAAAGAGATTGCAATCATTCAAAAACATTATCTTTACCTAGTATAACAATCCGAAACAAGTATTTTGAAGTGGTACATGGATATAAGACAACTTTAAGGAAAATATAGAGGGATGTGGGAATTACAATGGAAGTACGTGAGGAATTTGGAGCATTTGTACAATCCACTAGTAAATTTTTCATATCCACTAGCAATGGATGACTGAGGGCGTGTGGATCCTATTATTTGGTGGGGCTTTGATGGAGGTGACAACATTCATCTCTCAACTTTAGCCACAAGGTTGTTATTGTATGTGCTAGCTCTTCATAAGCTAAGATAAATTGGGGTACATATGGTTTCATCCATTCAGTGAAACAAAAGAGATTGGGAGCAAAATAGTCTAAGGGTTTTGTGTATGTTCTTCCTAACCTCCATCTTTTATCAGATTCTAGTCTAGAGTATAAGAAAGGTTTGAACATGATGTGGATGTGAAGCTTGACATATATGAATTAAACATGAAAGCCATGATTCATCTCAATGTACTTGAGGATGCTACATCACCAATTTCTACTTTTGCTACAACTTCCAACATTCCTAACCCACTGTTGTGTATTCATGATGTGGGATTGCACTATGCAAATGATGAGGATGTAGACCCATTTAAAAGTTCTAGTTAGACCTACTCTAGATTATCGTATTAGTAGAGTTTTCCCTTTTTTTTGTATTTACCATTATCCTTTTTGTATGAGACAAGGTGCATGATTTCAGTTTTAATGTTGTGATTCATGAATGGTTTTGATTCTAAACTTTAAATAAGCTTTTTAAATTAGAAAAATATTATTATATATTTCTGTAGTTGACATATCCTTGCTGTATTTAGATCATAGCTTTTTAAAAATCTAGTGTGTATATACCCATATCCAGGGAACATAGATATTGAGGGAACTTATTTTAATTTCAATGAAATATAAAAAAAAGGATATATATTGAGTGAGTCTATTTTAAGTTAAATAAAAAATGCCAACGAAAATATCCAAGGGCTTAAATCAAATTCAAAACGATATACACACTGACACAAGTGGTGTGTTTTAGGCATAGTAAACAAGGATCTAACTTCAAATTGAAGAGTGGCAACCTGACACTTTGTGTTTCTGCTTGTTTATGGTGCATAAGTTTCATGGTGATGGTATTGTTGTCGCCAAATCTAGTGGGCCTGATGCAAAGCCTCACTAGGCAAAGCCAGACCTTATGGCAAAAAGAGAAAGAGTTGCCTTTGTCACCTCAACAACCTTTCTTTTATTCTTTAGTGGTATTTCACCACAAAGGAGGCTTCCCTAAGTGAACTAAAGGATATTCTAATACTATGGATCAAGGTGATCGCCAAAAGGTTTATAATATGGGTCAAAGTATCGACAAAGCCTAGAGAGGCCTAGACGTTTTATGCCAAAGTCCAATACTCTATTCCTAGACCAAAGATATGGCTGTTATAAGTCAAAGTTTAATTGATTTGCAATGATAGGGTGCACATTATCATATAATAACGAAAGAAAAGGCCTTTCAAGGATATGCAACAAAAGGGAGTTAAGGTCTTCCAATAAACACCTAGGGTTAGGGTCACTTAACAAGAAATTAGGGCTGAAAAACATGCATAAACAACAAATAAGGATGATGTCAATCCTAAAGAGAAAGGATTATCAACGCATAATGCTAGATTTTGCGTTTACGTGATTTATTGATGTAGTTCCTACATAGTGAACCATAAACATCAAACCAAAATTCAATTTTATGCAATTTTCTACCTACACATCCTTGCCACTAAGACAACAATGATTAGAGCCTTGTTCAAAATGGTCTAATGGAGTCTTTTAGAGCTAAATCTTTGAGAACGCCCTTGATGAAGTAAAGGGTGAATGATTAGGACATCTAATTAACACCCTAGCAATTTTCCTTGCAAGGGGAGAAATTGAATATAAGGAATGTACAATCAAAGTTTCCTTAAATCGTTTCAAAGAGAACAATTTTTCATGTTATGATGGGGCAAGATTTCAACATGGATTCATCATTTAGTCAATGGCACAAAAAAGAAACCCTACCAACACAAATACAATATGCAAGATATAGAAGTTAAAAAATGAAACTTACAAAATTCTCCAAAAAACACTGCTTTCAATCACCAGAAAACATGTCCATTCAAGAAAACATCTCCAAGAGAAACTTGCACCATAAAAAGATCACATTTTGTCCAAATTGAATCGAAGAGAGTAATTCACACTCTTTTTCGAGAGAAGAGTGATAAAATGTGTGATGATGAAATGGAATAAGGGGAGCCTCTGTTTATATGAGGCTTATCACCCTTATTTTACAAAATTACATGTAAAATCCCTATTATGAGTTTACTTGAGTGTTCAACAAATGTGAGGTTAGAAGCCAACCTCATAATAGCTCAAAAGCATAACAAATAATGCTAAACTAGCTTGCACATGTGGGATAAAGACCTCATCCACTATGATGTCATCCTCCAAAGGAGTTAAAAATGCCAAAAGTGACAAATAGGCTAATGAATACTTTATACTTCAAAAAGTAGCTCTATGTCCATGGGCATGCCTCCAAAGTGCCTCCAAACCATCATGTCATCATCAGGGTGCCCTATGTCACTTTGTAAAGGGCAAGAGGGGTGACATCGCTCCAATATGCTCAAGCATTCGGTCAAATTGTGATGTGCAAGCCCTGCCTTGTCATCTCAAGGATAACCATCATCATTTGGGCTCTAGAACAAGCAACACCCATCAAACAATGTCAAGACTAGCTTGGGGCTGCCCGGGTCCATCTAGGCACATCATCAACAAATCTAACTCCAAGCCTGTTTGGTTTAGTGTTTCAGCATCTAGAGGTACTTGAAAGTTTCAAGTACCATGTAGAACCATCTCATAACCCAATGCTTTGCTTTGGGTGGGCGACATTGCATCAACAAGGTCATATTTTCTCTTTGGAATGGGCAAACCAACTTCTCGAATGTTGCTGGATGGAATGATAATCAACCCACAAGATGCCTTTGCTGTTGTTATGACACCACCTAACAAAACCTTTCCCAAGATCAACTGAAATCATTAATCATTAGGAAAAATAACGATAAATGTATCATAGTGGACCATACCTGATGCTAGGGACACTAATATATCACGCAAAGCTAGCCTTCAAACATCTAACTAGATGAAGTCCCACAAACAAGTTACCTCCTTATGTTAGGGATGGTTAGTTTAATAACCCTATTAGGTGCTTCTAGCCCTCAATGGGGATTGACATATCCCAAGTTAGCCCATCAATCCATAGGTGTGTGTGAGAATGATGGTTGCAAAGTAGGAAAGATTTCAAGGTAAGGTGCCATAGCCATGTGACCAACTAATGGAGGGTCAACATCTTGAGTATATAGATGTAAAGAGGGAGCAATCATGGAAGCACGAGTTACCTCTCTCCTTGGCTTGCTTTCTCCACCCTTTGGTGTGCCTTCTTTATGAGTTATCTTTATTTGGGTGCATAGCTCAGGAGCCCAAACTTGCTTTTGCAATTTTTCATTACCCGTTAAGGATGATTTAGTTTATCGCTCATTAGGGTTGGGGCAATACAAGAGTTCCTTATATAGATGAAGTATCATGTGCTTGAGGAGTTGGGTAATGGTTAATGAGGGGGGTAGAGCTCATGCTAGGCTTTTTTCCCAAACACTAATCAAATGTCCCAAGCATTAATTTCATTTTATCTTTTTTTTTTTTAAGTGTGCCTTTCTTATGCTTTTATTTTTCCTTTAGCTACATTAACCTCAAGGGCAAAGTTTTTTGGGCCCAAACTCAAGGATGAGGATGAAAGGGTGCCAACCCAGTGACCAATGACCAGTAGCCCGAATAATGGAGATGAATAAGGGAAAAATGGAAGGTAGTAAATATGGAATATCTTGGACACACTACTTCAATTAGAGCCTTGGTAGTAGTGCCCTTCCCAAAACCCTAATTTCTTATAGGAGGTCCCACTTAACTAGATTCAAAGTCTAACCTCCTAGGTAGAGTGAGGGAATAAGAATAAAATCAAGATCGATGAATCATCCAGTTTGCCCCTTGATCCATACTAATGTGGTCATAATGTTGAGCAAAAGCACGTGACTACAAAAATGGTTATTGTACTTGTTAGCAGACTACCCATCTTCCTTCAAGAAGGAATGCTGGATGGATGAGAGAAATCTGATTGGAGCAATAAATGGAGGATCTTGGCATGATGTTGTGTTGATCAAAGAGGGATGTTAGCTGGCTGACTATCTAAGGAGGAGAAATTTTTCTCCCATGGGTAACCCACTTTTTGGTGTGTAAAAAGCATCATTTAAAAGAAGTTTCAACAAAACCAAAATGAAGCTTTATAATGAAGTAAAGGAGTATTTTGTCGTTTTTTTGAAATAAGTGTTTTCTACCTATTAAATGTTAAAGGGACTATTGATGGTGTTGTTGCCTAAAGGCTAAAAGTCTTATTGTCAAATTTTGGTGTTTTTCCTATGGTGATGTTGAATTGCACATCAGTTGACATGTCCTTCAAGCACCAATTTAGGGTAATTAAATAGAGACACTGTCCTTAAAGCCCTCATCAAATCCTCACATTTTAGTTTCCTCATCGATGCTCATCAAATCCTCCCCACTACTAATCATCCAGTCCACCATACTGAATCCTTTCTTCTTCTCCTCATACTAAGTCTCATCTATAGCTTCTACACCCGCAAATGCTGAATCCACTGTTTCAAAATCCTTTAATGATTTTGTAATTATTTCTTTCATTTATTGTAACAACTCTAATTGAGATTATGAAAATCCATTAATCCCTTGAAATATGTGTCCATGATTTTAGTACTTAAGAATATAGTGGTAGCCTAACGTGGTTTTGACCACGTAATAAAAAAATGCGGCTTTGATAATATTGTTGTAAACAAATAGTATTTGAAGAAGAAATATATTTGTAATAAATGTCTTGATATATATATATATATATATATATATATATATAATATATATATATATATATATATATATATATATATATAATGAAGGGCCCTATTGTCAATACTAGTTGGGGTGCCCTTTCATATGAACAGATGTGTCTCTTTTGATAAGACACACCTTTACACCTTTTCATTAATTATTATCTATTTCGTTACATCAGCTCAAAATTTTGAGTGTTGATGAATGGGTAGGTTGTAATACTTTATAACTAAAGTACCATGCTAAGGATTAGTGTCCTTTCCCACTTTAAATGAATAAATCCTTGTAAGTTGTGGTGGTCTCCTTTGAGATGATTTGAAAAATAAGCTATTAATTCCTTAGTCAACATCAAAAGTGCAATTTGATATTCAAAATGCCAAGTCATAAAGTGGTGTTTTTGTATAAAGAGATTTGAATGTAGCATTAAGGTCAACTTTATTTTATAGAAAGGAATAATGGTTTTGGGTTCAAAACCATCTCTTGACATAAGAAATCTATAGCCAAAGTTAAAAGGGTTTAAAGCACCAACAAGTTGTTATAATCATGAATCTATTTGGTTTCCAAGAGGGTGCTCTTCCTAATAAAGTTTGTTTGACAATAGAGGTCCACCTTTGGATATTGCCTCGTTTGATGTAGATGGCACCTATTCAGCTCATGGATACTTAGCCACTCATAGTAGTTGCTTCATCTCAAGCAAGGCCACCTTTCGAACTTAAAGTAGTGTTAGGAAAGGAAAGCAATCATGAACAATAAGCAATCATTTTATGTTAGATTTACGCATGTGCCCCTATTTTTGTGTGATTAAGGAAGAGTGGCCACCCCAAAGGAAAGTTTAAGCTCTAGGTAGGAAGATTTCAATCAATAGAGACATTAGTCTTGCTGTCGCTCAGATTGTACTGGAACTACAACAACGACTAAGGGTGAGTGCTGTCACTCTGATCCCTGCCCACTCCGTTCTAGCTTTCTCCCAACAACAGGCTATGGGGGGTAGTCCCTGTGGAAACAAGATGATGAAAGACAAGTTGGCAACCAACTTGTCCGGGAGACGCAATTGAGTGGCCTAGCTACTCGGTTAATTTAGCAAGATTCAAAGATTTGATTAGATTCAGAAATGAGACCAGTGCGTTATGGAGTCAAAAGTCTTGCTGCTTATTAAATTAAGAGCAAGTAACCGGATGGACAACTGCTGCTTAAATGCTTCACTAACCTATATGAGATGCAAGTCCTAAGATCTAAGTGTGATGCAAGGATCTTGGTTACTTTTAAATTATTTGCCTAGTCTAAATGGAACCTCCCTCTTAACTGTTTTGAGACCAGTCGTTAGAGTAGGTTGTGGGATGGAAGCCAACGGGAAGCAAGCAAAGGCTTGATTAACGATACCTTCCCTTGTGTTCCAACCACCTAGTGCCTTGTGAAAATTTCTAAACTGAAATTCTACTACTGCAGCAACTGATTTATTTCACCTACTTATCATTCACAATAAGTTATTTACGAAATCCCTTAAAAAAATATTAAAATAAATTCTATTGCAGTTATCACACAATTACCTAGAGAAAAAATACATGCATAAGAACCCATCACATCAACACATTTTTGGACAATTGTCCCCAGAAAAACCCAATGTGGGAAAACCGGTGCAGCAAATGAGGGCTTTATTAATCTTCAACAGCAATTGCTTTTACAAGGAATGATTTTATAGAGAAACTGAAAGAAAACACCTGAGACTTTCTCTTTGAGGCCTTCTGACACTTTGGAGACCCTCCTCCCACTTCTGCGTCACCCCTGCGTCACTTTGCGTGGCCCAACGTGGCTCTGCGTCCCTTTGCGTCAGCCTGCGCAAGCTCTTCGTCTCTACTCTGGTTTGCGTCTCTCTCTGCGCTGTCTCCCATTGTCCCTGTGTCACCTCCTCCTTAGTCACTGCCTGCTGCTGATGTCCTCTTCTTCCTCCACCCTGCAACTCTCCCTCTGAAATCGATCTCCTCTACTTGAGAATTGATTTTCCTTGAGATACTGAGTATCTGCTGGTGTGTCTCCAAATGATCCTCAAGTCTTCTCTTATATTTTTCCTGTTGACGAATCAACGGCCGAGATTAAGTCCTTAATCAACGACTAAGATTAAAACAGAGTTGATCCTCGTCTCTTAGAAGCTTCTCACCCTTATCTTTATTAATACCCATTAATATTTTTATTTTCGTAAGTTTAGACTTAGGAACCCATTAAAAATATTAATTATTTTAATAACTCATCATCTAGGTGGAATTTTTCAAAACGATTTCCTAGTCTTGGAGATTGCATGTGCCTTGGCCTTTCCTCCAAATTTCAAGGCTTGAGCACATCCGGTGCTACCAAAAATCAACACTCCCTCTTAGTGAGGAATGTGCTCTAACAATGTTTCACTATAGAAACATCACATTGATCTTCCGCATCGGTACCTGTGTTGATGCTTGGCTTGCTGCCTCACATCCCTTGCATTGTTGCTTCCTGTACTAATGCCCATGACACTGCTACTTCCACTGCTGCATCTGTACTGCAACTCCCTCTCAACATGCTCCATCATGCTGCGCATAGCACTGCCACTGCTAACTGCTATACTGCAACTCCTGACACTTATCCATTTATGCTACTCAAATGGATTCTTTACCATCCCCATCTTCTCCCTGAAATAAACAAACTTTGTTCTTCCTAGAGCCTTGGTGAGGATGCCTGCCACTTGTTCTCTTGCAGGAGTGTATCTCAACTGTACTGCTCCTCGTTGGACACAACCTTAGACAAAGTGACACCTGATATCAATGTACTTCGACCGATCATGAAATACTGGATTCTTAGAGAGCTTGATGCAACTCTGATTATCACACATGATCCTGGTCGCTTCCATGCTTCTCTTGAATAGATTCACAAGCAATTTCCTAAGCCATATGGCTTCGCATGAAGCTGTGCTAGCTGCCATATATTCTGCTTCAGCTGAGCTCAGAGCCACGGATTTCTGTTTCCTACTGCACTAGGAGGTCATTCCCGATCCAATGTTGAATCCATACCTAGTTGTACTTTTCCGATCTACTGAACTTCTAGCCCAATCTGCATCAGTGAGCCCAGTCAGCTTGATGTCATTGCCTCTAGTGTACAATAGTCCATGCTTGACTATTTCTTGTATATACCTGAGAACATGTTTGGCTGCTGCCTAGTGCGCGCTCTTAGGTTCCACCATGAACTGACTGAGGGTGTTGACAACGTAATAAATGTCTGGCTTGGTATTGACCAGATACATTAGGGACCCTATAAGCTGCCTGTACAAGGTGGGATCAACGTCTTTATCTTTCGATACATCAATCTTCTTCCAGTTGGTGATCATTGAAGTAGCCATAGGTCTACAGTCCTGCATCCTGAATCTCTTCATGATTTCTGTAGCATATCTCCCTTGTCCAAGGAAGATCTCACCCTTCTGCTGCCACACTTCCAACCCCAGGAAATAATGCGTCTGTCCCAAATCCTTCATGTCGAATTTTGTGGCTTGGTTCTTCTTGGAGTCTTTGATGAGCCTGTATGATCCTGCCAGGAAGAGATCATCCACATATAACACTAGGATTAGAGGCTCATTCTCTACGACCAGATAGTAGAGATTAGTGTCTGCGTCACTCTTGATGAACCCTATCTTCTGCAAGTAGCCATCAATTCGACCGTACCATGCCCTAGGTGCCTGTTTAAGCCCATACAAGGCCTTCTTTAATCTGCATACATGAGATTTCTTTTCATGTGTCTCAAAACCTTCTGGTTGTTCAATGTGTACTTCCTCTTCTATTACCCCATTCAAGAATGCCGTCTTGACATCCATTTGATGAATCTCCCACCCCATCTGTGCTGCAAGAGATATCACTATTCTAATAGAAGTATACCTGGCTATTGGGGCGAGGGCTTCTTCGTAGTCTATCCCTTCTCATACCCCTTAGCCACAAACCTGGCTTTGTATTTCTCCACACTATCGTCTGCAACATATTTGACCTTGTAGATCCTTCTCAAACCTACCACTCATCTGTCTTGAGGCCTAGGTACCACTTCCCGACATCATTGACCATTAAAGATCTGTATTCCTCCACCATAGCGTCCACCCATACTTAATGTTGAATAGCCTCCTGAAAACTAGAAGGTTCCCCAACCTGAGCTACTAAGGCCTGGTATCTGTCTGGCTGTCTTCGCTCCCTTTTACTATTCTTGGGTGCACCAATGAAGTTTTCTGCATCTCGTAGAATTTGTCGGAGTTCTCGGCTCGTTTTTCCACTGGTAGTAGGCACATCTATCAGCTCTTCCTCTTTCTGAGATTCCTCTTGTTTTGAAGCTTTGTCTTCAGGGGAATTTCTGGTACTAGTTTCCGCTTGGTTGAAGTGTTTTGATCAACGACTCATCTTTCAATTGCTCCTCGGAAGACATTTTTTGGGATTTCATGAAAACTCTATTCTCCATGAACTTTACATCCCGCCGAACTACTACCTTCCTACTCCCTAGAAGATAGACTCTATATGCTTTAGCGTTCTCGTTATATCCCACAAGATATCCTTTCTTAGCAGTTTGATCTAATTTCTTTCTCCTCTTCGGGTATAAGGCAATATACTAAACTCCCAAATTTCCTGAAATAACTGACTTCAAGTGTCTTCTCGGTGAAGACCTTCTCCAGAGTGATTTTGCCGAATGCCCTGTGATATAAACTATCGTGTTGCATGCTTTTTCCCACAGGAATTTAGGCATATCCTGATCATACAACATTTCCCTAGCTGCTTCCACAATAGTCCTGTTTTTCCTTTCTGCTACTCCATTATGCTTCGGATTATGGGGAGCTGTCCACTCTCTTCTTATGCCTTCTTTAGTGCAAAAATTGGTGAAGTCCTTGTGAACATGCTCTCCACCATTGTCTGAGCGCAACACTTTATCTTCTTTCTTGTCAGATTCTCCACTAGAGCCTTGAACTCTTTGAATCAACCAAAAACCTTATCCTTGGTTTTCAAAAAGTAGATCCAAGTCTTCCTGGAATGGTCATCGATGAAGGTGACGAAGTATTTGGCACCACTAAGAGCTTTTGTTGACATCGGTCCGCAGATGTTGTTTGAGTGTATCGATCCTAGTACACTCATAGCCCTATTGTTACTTCTAGAAAATGCTGCTTTGGCATAATTTCCTAGAGTGCACCCTCTGCATGCATCATCTTGTTCAGTACTTAGATCTGGAACTCCTGATACTGTTTTCCTGAGAATTCTCAAAGCCCCATGGTGAAGTGTCCCATCCTCCTGTGCCATAGTTCATTGAAATCTTTGTCTACATTACTGCCTATCAGTGCCATTGGTGATTCTAGCTGCAACCTGTACAACCTGTTAGTTCTGATTCCAATTCGGGCCATCTTTTTGCAACTCGGGTGCCTGACATATACTTTCTCCTTAATGATGAAAACGTCATAGCCCTTGTTTTGAAGTTGAGATACAGAAAGTAAGTTCATCCTCAATCCTGGCAAATGTAGCACATTGGTTGCTTGAAGCCGCTCTCCTGCTTCGGTTTGAAAAGCTATAGTACCTCTTCCTACTGGAGTACACTTTACCTTATTCGCCATGGTGATTTGAAAATTCATTCTTTCTTCCTGATAATCTGAAAACATTCTCGGATTTCTGTCATATGCCAGGAAGCTCCATTGTCTATATACCAAACCTCCTCAGATGCAGAGCTTGCTAAGCAAGTGACTTCTTCTTCCAATCTGGAAACTAACATAGAATAATCGTAATTTGTGACCCTTGTGCATTCTTCTGGAATTCTGCGTGAGTCCCCTTGAGTGGATACCTCTGCATCATGCTCTTGACCCATAATCGATTTTCCTCTCTTGTTGTCGGATCTCTGCTCTGATACCATGTGAGAATTTCTAAACTGAAATTCTACTATTGCATCAACTGATTTATTTCACGTACTTATTATTCATAATAAGTTATTTACTAAATCCCTTCAACAAATATTAAAATAAATTCTATTGTAGTTATCAGACAATTACCTAGAGAAAAAATACATGCACAAGAACTAATCACATCAACACAGTTATTTTTGGACAATTGTCCTTGGAAAAACCCAATGTGGGAAAACCGGTGCTACAAAGGAGGGCTTTATTAATCTTCAACAACAATTGCTTTTACAAGGAATGATTTATAGAGAAACTGAAAGAAAACACCTGAGACTTTCCCTTTGAGACCTTCTGACACTTTGGAGACCCTGCTCCCACTTCTGCGTTACCCCTGCGTCACTCTGTGTGGCCCAACGTGGCTCTGCGTCCCTTTGCATTAGCTTGCGTAAGGTCTGCATCTGTCCTCTAGACTGCGTCTCTCTTTACATTGTCTCCCACTATCCCTACGTCACCTCCTGCTCAGTCACTGCCTACTGTTGATGCCCTCCTCTTCCTCCACCCTGCAACTCCCCCTCTGAAATCGATCTCCTTTTCTTGAGAATCGATTTTCCTTGAGATACTGAATATCTGCCGGTGTGTCTCCAAATGATCCTCAAGTCTTCCCTTATACTTTTCCTGTTGGCGAATCAACGACCGAAATTAAGTCCTTAATCAACGACTAAGATTAAAACAAACTTGATCCTCGTCTCTTAAGAGCTTTTCACCCTTATCTTTATTAATACCCATAAATGTTTTTATTTTCCTAAGTTTAGAGTTAGGAACCCATTAAAAATATTAATTATTTTAATAACTCCTCATCTGGGTGGAATTTCTCAAAACGATTTTTGGGTCTTGGAGATCTCATGTGCCTTAGACTCTCCTCCAAATTTCAAGGCTAGAGCATATCCGATGCTACCAAAAATCAACATGCCTTCGGTGCTGCAGAGGTTGTGGCTCTGATGACTGTAAGGTCACTGTGTTAACCACTAAAAGGGGGCTAAATCCCTCAAGCTAGATGAGAAAGGGTTGTCCTATGAGTCTAGCAACCAATCTTATGCTTGGAAGTAATTTATTAGTGCAAGTTAAGCTTAGAATGCCTATGCAATGATTATGGTGAACTCTTGGCTTAAGATTTGCTTAAGTACTTTAAGTATGATGAATCTTTAAAGACGAGTACTTATAAATTAAATGCAATCTTATAACGAAGGAAGTGCCAATAACTTATTGCCAATGTCAAATCCACAAAATACCAATTAGTCAAAATATTCTAATGGTGACAATTAATAATGTTATGCCAAGATTCTGTTCTTAGACAATGGCAATATTGAAAGGTGCTCAATTAGAATAAAACTTAAGATGCTAATTGCTCAAGATAGACAATAGAATCACCAAAGCTTCTTAAGATGGTGAAAGAGTATGAGATTATGAACTTTGTTTAGAGCACTTATTCAACAAATTTCTCAACAATGCTTCAACCAAAATGCCAATTAGAAGTTAATGCCAAAAGTCTCTTAGACTATCGACAATATTAGAAGTTTAGAGCTTAGATCTTTGAGTGATTTTAGTGCTAAGTTAACTATCCTTCAGATTTAACACAAGACAAGCAATTGTTAGAACTTGACAATATAAACCATTGTGAGCCAATTTAATCATAAAAAAACTATTTATGATGAAGCATAGGACAACAATAAGTATGTCACTTCAAAGCAAGAAATTAACAAGCATATAAAACAGAAAATGACCAATGAGTAGCCTAATGACTTGCCAATGTAAATTTATGAATTTTAGCCCACTTAGGATGCAGTATTCAGAATATATCAGATCTGAAATCTCTTATTACAATAGTGAGAAAATTATGCAAACAATGGACTATTAGTGTAGTAACTTGCCAAAGTGTGGCCAAAAAATTCCAGATTTGATATTTAGAATTTTAAGCCCTTTAAGATGTGATCTTCAGATTTATATTAGATCTGATCTAGTTAGTTATGCAGATATATTCCAGCAAGGAAATGACTAGATCTAAGCTAGAAATATCATGCCCAAATATCCAAAACACTAGCAAAAATTTGTCATGAAATTATTAAGGTGTTTAGATCTTTGAGATGTGATTTTCAGGCATTTAATTCACTGTTACAAAGAGTTTATTACAGCTGAAGCAGAACAGAGATAAAATGAGGGTTTAGAGAGCAAACCTCCAAAAGGGGATACGACCAGCCTCCGAAAGGTTAGAAAGTGTGACGCGAGCCCCAGGAGGGATGACACATGACACTAGGTGGGAGACGCTGGCCTTGGAGAGGGCAAATCGGAGCTTAGGAGACATAAAACTTGAAACCCCAACGCTAAATTTTTTTCTTCTTCAGATCTTTAGTTTGTTGCAAATTTTTCAATGGATGGTCTTGCAAAAGATTTTAGAAACTAGATCTTACCCTCAAGGGCCTAGATCTAGCTCTAATGCAACTCTTCTTGTTTGATCACACATGCAAAAATGAATTCACAAATACCAAAAGCCACTATATATACAAAAAGCCCAAAACCCCAGTTAGAAAAAATAATTTACAAAATATATTAAACAAATTTATTTACAAATGTAAAAATATACAATGCTTTTAAAAGGAATTTTGGGAAATATATTTTTTCTAAAGATTTTTTGATAAATGGCTAATTGTACTTTGAAGAATAGATGCTAGCAACAACTTTAGATAAACCATAAAAATATTTAAATTCCAAACAAGATCAACCTACGTCCATAGTTTCTGAACTTGGAACCCAAGGACTGGGAAACCTGTAAATGCTATATATTTTCCTCAAGAAAGCTTGTTAGACATATGGTGAATTGGATCACCTAAGATAGACCCAAAACCTACCAATAGAATGTTTTTATCACCATCTAATGAATAAACAAACCTTAAAAAAATTAAGCACAATATTAGAATGCCCGTACCTAACACATACCACGAATCAGTAGACAATAAACGCCATGAACTGCACCCCAAAGTCTTTATTATGATTAAAAAAATGTTCCCAGTGGGACAGTAGTGTTATATCTAGTGACAGGAAAATCGCGATTTAATCGGATTTTTGCGATTTTTATATTTTCCTGATATAATTGCTCGATTATTAAACCGATTTTTTTTTCACGTTTTTTTTTTCTTTGTTTCCTGAAAAATTCGCGATAACAACACAAAAAATCGCGATTCAATTAGTAAAAATCATTGGGCCAGTAGACAACGGGTTTATATTAGCAAAAAACGATTTTTTTTTGATTCATTTCGACTGACAGGGGCAACGGTTGATTGGGAGTGACCTAGGAGAAAAAACTTGTCTATTGGGCGTTGATTGGAGGAGAAAAATGACTCAAAAACCTTGGTGGATTGAGAGCTGAGGGGGAGAGGATCAATTTTCTCTAGCAAACCGGTATGGGCACCAAATTTATGTGTTTTGTTTTGGTTTTTTTTTTTTTATGTCTTTGGTTGGGTTTGAATAACCCACTGTTTATCAAATATTTTTGAATTGATTTGATGGGGTTTTTGTTTGTTAAATTGTCAAAAATTTCATGTGTTTTGTCATGTTACTCATATATGTAATTTTTTTTAATTTTTGTAACTTGCAATGATTATTTTGCCATAGGTTCACCATTCAACTTCAAAGTTCAAAGTTCAAACTTCATCTTACAAATTTAAAACTCAAGAGTCAAGAGTTCAACCAAGTTATAAACATGCCAAGGAAATTGGACCCTCTGTGGGAATTTGGTGAACCCAATGGAGGGTTTGCTAGAATGAACTTGAGTTGCAAGTTGTGCAGGCATCATATGTTGGGGGGGTTTATAGATTGAATTATCACCTTGCACAAATCCCTGGATTTGATGTAGGGCCTTACACAAATACAAATGTGGAATCATCCAAAGAGCCATGAGATCATTGGAATAATTAGAGCACGACAGAGAGGCCAAAGCAGAAACGAAGAGGCAACTGGCAAAGAGGGTGTTAGGCTCAGCTGAAGGAAGTGACATTGGTTCTACTTCAACATCAATATCTACAACGAACTCGGTAGCTGCCTCATCATTTTTTGTTCCTAAAACCACGCCTGGTTCACAACCATCTATCACTTCAATGCTTAAAAAAACTGAGAAAGAACAAGCTGACAAGTTGTTGGCCAAATTTCTCCTTTGGAGTGATATTCCTTTCAGTGTTGCAAGGAATAATCCATTTTTCCAGTCTACTGTTGATGCTATTGCAACTATTGGCCCAGGGTACAAAATCCCTTCTTATGATGACTTTAGAGGCCGGATTCTTCAAAATGAAAAGGTTGACTGCACCAAAAGATTGGAGGAGTTTAGGGCATCATGGGCATAAATAGGATGCACTGTGATGTCAGATGGTTGGACCGACCAAAAGGGGAGAACCCTTATAAATTTCTTGGTTAGTTGTCCTAAGGGGACAATGTTTATGAAATCTATTGCTGGGTCTTCACATATCAAAGATGCAAAAATTTTATGTGTTTTGCTGGATGTGTTTATGTTGGAGGTGGGTGCAGAACATGTTGTCCAAGTCATAACGGACAATGCTGCAAATAATGTTGCTGCTGGCAGGATGCTTATGGAGAGGCATCCTACTTTATTTTGGACACCTTGTGCTGTACATTGTATTGATTTGATGTTGGAGGACATAGGAAAAATTTCATTTGTCAAAGATATTGTTGAGTCATCAAAAAGCATTACAAAATTTATATATAATCATACATCTATGCTTAGCTTGATGAGAAAATTCACCAACAATAAAGAGTTGGTGCGCCTCGCTATTACACGATTTGCCACCAGTTTCATATCTCTTCAATCCCTCTTGAATTCTATGTGGGATGTGAAGAGAATGTTTCTTTTAGAGGAGTGGCGTGCTTTGACAATGAGCCGCAAACTAGAGGGAGAGGCCATATGCAGATTAGTTTCATACCAGGAAGATTTCTAGGCGGGAGTGCAGGAGGTGTGCACCATTACTGAACCTTTGGTAAAGGTTCTTCGATTAGTTGATGGTGAGAAGCCCATAATGGGCTATTTGTATGAGGCCATGGACATGGCCAAAGAATCCATTCGGGCGTACTATGATGATAAGGGAGATGAGAGGTTTCAGAAATAACTCCTCCTATGGGAAGTGATTGATGAACGATGGAACAAGACACTCCATCGTCCCATTCATGCTGCAGGGATCTATGTGAACCCCACATTTTCTTACCCATGTGGGTTCATATTTGATGCTGAGATCATGGATGGATTTTTAACTTGTGTTCAGAGGATGGTGCGATCTTCAGCAGAACGTACAAAAATCTCCAAAGAAATGGAGACATACAGGATGGTAGATGGCACATTTGGCTCTGAGATGGCTGTGACTGATAGGACGACTAAAATGCCAGGTATTTTTTAGTTTGTTTCAGATTTTATTGTCTCTTCAAGTTCATAACTTCATACTTTGCTTCAACTTTCAAATTTCATTTTTTTCTTATGTTTATTTAAAATTTTATTTGTAATTTTGTTGTAGATGCATGGTGGAGAATGTATGGTGCCAGGGTACTCCATCTGCAAAAGCTTGCCATTCGAATCTTCAGCAAAACATGTAGCTCCTCAGGATGCGAGCACAACTGAAGTGTATTTGAAAAAATATACAACAAGAAGCGCAACAGGTTAAACTTAAAACTTAAAATATTGCAAATTTCCAAATAATTTTTTGAATTCATTAAACAATTTTTTCCTCATAATTTTTATTTTATGATCTTTGTACAGCTTGGAGTCCCAACGACTTAATGATATGGTCTACGTCTACTACAATCTTCGATTGTGGGTGAGGCAACTTGAGAGGATACCTGATTTGGAGGCCATCTCATTGGATGGGATTAGCACCACTGCTGCATGGAGGGTTGAGGTCGAGAGGCCTCTCATGGAGTTTGCCGATGATTGGTTAGAGCAGGAGGTAGTGGAAGGCGTAGAGGGGGAGGAGGAGGAGGAGGAGGAGGAGCAACAGGAGGAGGAGATGACACCACCTAGTCGGGCTACCCCTGCCACCAATAGAGGACATGGTATACCTCCTGTAGCTCCTAGTTCTTCAGCTTCTAGAGCACAACAGAGTCCACTGCCAACTCCACTGACAGCTACATCTAGAGGGAAAGGGAAAGCTATTGCATTTTTTCGCAAGAGGGGCAGAGGAAATTAGTAGTATTAGTCTATTAGACTTTAGTTATTTTGTTCATTTCATTGTATATGACATTATGACTCATGATATGAGATATATTATTATATTTTTTGTTGATATTTTGAAGCTGAGTTGGGACTCAGGAGTCAGGAGTCAGGACTTACTATTAAGGACATGATCACTGTTATGTGTGATGTAGCACTAGAAATGATATTACACATCCTATATATTAGTTTTTTAATCATATTTATGTGTCAATGTATTTATTTTATGTTGTAGATGCTTTAGATATTAAAAAAATTGAAAAAAAAGAATATTTTTGTATTTTACGATTTTTTCCCGATTTTCCCAAATTTTTGCCGATTTTTTTCCCAATTTTGCCCCTTGTCGATAATGTCCTGATAACGATAACTGCAACATTGGTTATATCAGCTTTGACGCAAAATTTTCTTAGCCAAACATCAAATGGCTTTAGACTCAAATGACTCATAATTTATAGATAAACTCTCCAAGTGGAAAAATAATGGTTAGTTGGCTTGATCCTTGTCAGAGTAATCTCAGTTGTCGAAAAATATTTGATTATCTTTTAATCTCCACCGTTAAAAATATTAATTTTTGAGGAACTTTCGAATTTCTTATTTTAACCATTTTTTA
Source organism: Pinus taeda (assembly GCA_000404065.3). NCBI lineage: Eukaryota > Viridiplantae > Streptophyta > Pinopsida > Pinales > Pinaceae > Pinus > Pinus taeda. The sequence continues at coordinate 62,545 of APFE030417486.1, forward strand.
TTAGCTCAAAATTAATTATTTTGAGTTCATTTCCTCAAAAATTTGACTTTGACTTAACCACCAAGGTCCAAGGGTCCAATGTTTTTTGAAATTTCCAATATTCCCTTTGTGGGAGACCTCTAAAAATTAATTTCTTTGATACCCACGATTTTTTTCACTTGGAGAATTAAATTTCTCTAGGCCTCTAATTAATTAGTTTTCTGGCATAGGATTTAATTTAATTTTTGCCAGAAAAATTAATTAATTGACACTTGGGGGGATTAAATATTTTTTCCACTCTACAATATTTTAGCCATGGTGTCTAAATATGAGGGGCCATGCACTAAAATATTTTTTACATAAGATGATTACAGTTCAACCCTCAAAGGGGAATACCTTTCAATATAGACCTTCAAATTACATATCCAATTCTGCAACACAATATGATCTAGTAGAACAAATGATTTGTAATAAAATAATTTAGCCAATTAGCTTAAATTGTTCCCAAATCATTTTTACAGAAGACCCGACTAGAACACTAGGACTCACCTAAGCCTTTGACGAAGAATTCCATCCTAACTTTGGGGTGAGGCCGGAGAGAAAAACTCTGCCAACCATTTGTGTTGAATAACACAAATGAAAGAGTGAGACGGAAAATCTCCTAAGATAAAACTTTTGCAAAAATTATAGGCTTACCTAAGTTGTTACATACGTACACGGTTTTACTAGCATCATTTACATTACAAATTTGCAGAATGGGTTTACAAAGACTCAATACACTGATGACATGACGATCTGATCCTTGAGAAAACAAATTTGGCATGTCAGCTTCCTTGGAACTTTGAAAAAAAAAACGTGCAACATCTAGCTCCATATGGGGACACGTTGCTTGCATGAAGTAACGTGAAAATCCTAGAATCCTGCATCCAAGAAAACAGAAGACCGTCAAATAGATATTTCTTCAAAATCAAAATCATCATGCATATATAGTAAATATCGCTGGAATAGAAAAAATCTACTTTAACAAACTGAAAACTACAAAATATAAATGCATGAAATAAAATTTAGCTAACAGCATAAAGTAAAAAGAGTAGGGTTAGAGATACTATATAAACGATGCCCTCTGGCATCAAATGTCATCGATGTGGCACAATCTTAGACATCTGCTTGCTGACTAGGAGATCAACAGGTTTCTTTTTAGATGTCCCTTGCCGAAATTTGACCCTCTTTGGTTGATGAGCTTCTTGATCACTGTGTTGTATGTTGCGGTCATACTGAATTCTCTTTCTTTTTCTGCTCGGAAAGTAAGACGGAAGATGTGACGAAGAAAAATGATACACTGGCTGGACAAATTCTGATTCAAAATGCAGTGGATGACACTGTGGCACAACTTCTTCACCATTCTTCAATATTTTTGGAACTTCCACATGATATCTTCTTTCCACTTCTTTGTATAATCTGACCAATCCACCTGCTGCTGCGGAAATAGTGGCATAAGATAGATCCATTTGAATAGACCCACCTAAATCAGCTGCAAACTTTCTGGAAAGAAGCATCTTCCACACATCTGGCGCAATAATCACTGCTCTAAACCTGGAAGACGAGTTTTGATTCCATTAAACCTTTTTGACCATAGGTGCTTTAATTAAAGTACTAATAAGACGAGATAGAAAATGACAATGTTGAAATTCCAACGCAACATAGAATTTCTAGTCATGATAATTACTTTTGACTGTTATCTATGTTTTCTTTTAGCATTTGCTTTATTTACTTATGTCATCAAACAATTAGACATTGAAAGATATAAAAAAATTGCACAATACAAGAGATACTAGAGATTAGGCCAGATGCTAGGGAAAAACCCATAAGGGGAAAATCAATCATTTCCTTGTAGATTCTTCATCAGCAAGAGAAATCCAAGTCAAGCTAACCAGTGATCAAAGTGCCAAGTCAACAGTCCAATTGTTCACAATACTTTTTACAAGATAACACTTGTCTGTCCTCAAATCATCTTCAGTCCATAGGAGTGTAGCTGACAATACAGCGATATAGTGTCATAAGTAGCTCACAGATATCAGACATAGATTGCCACAGAGAACTCGCATTCTTCAGATGCACTTTGCCTCAGGGAACTCGCTTACTTCAGAGATAGTCTTCCACAGGTAGCTCGCATATTTCAGAAATGGTCTTCCACAGATAGGTCGCATATTTCAGAATGTATGTGCCTCAGATTCCATTCCACATACCCGAGTTTCTCTGCCACAGAAGATCACTGAATTGTTTGCCAAATGGTGGAGGATAGGTGCCAATATATAGTTGTTTGTTCATGAGAAGGGACATGTCCTTTGGGCAGGCCGCTTTGTCTTTTTGGACGGCTGACTTGGCAACTTGGAGGGACAAATGACATACTAAATTCGAATTTTCTTCTTTTCACAAGGGTCATGAAGAACATGCCCTTTTACATTTTCTTTTGACCAAAATAAAGCATGAAGAACATGCTTGACAACTAAAAATAATAATAATAATTTTTCTTCTTTTTGTTTTTAGCTGAAATACATATTGATACAAGTACAATGACAATTATGAAGACCAAACCTATTTAGAATTCCAACACAAAAGAGATTAAAAGACAAAATAGCAACATCCCACCATTGTATCCTAATGCAATGCTGGTGTCAACTGGAGGACATTGGTGTTTGGTACATATTTCCTGATTTTCTACTAAAATGCATGTTGTAGATTATTCAAATGTTGATGATGCATGTGCTGCTGTCGTCTTCTTGTTCTCATTTAGTTTCAGCTCATTAGTTTGTTGTCCTAAAAAATGCCTAGATTTCCATGGACAAGTTTTTTTTCTTTTTGTTTTTTTACTTGCTTAACATGTTTTCCAATATCATCATGGTGTGGTCATTCTCTAATCTCTTCAACTTCCTCAGCCTGATCAGCACCTGGTACAACCTTTTAAATTTTGTTGCATAGATGATTCTTTTTGTTGAAATTATTTTTGAAATGTTAATAAAATCAAATTTGTTTGTATGAATGCTGTCTAATGTGGTATTATTACTTCGAAGATTGGTTTCAATAGTATAGTATGCAATAATCATGTTATCTTCTGTTTAGATTTGTATTAGAGCGTGCTACCTATATGTTTCCGTATTGATGTGAATTGGGTATATTGCTTTTTGTTTTTGGATTTTGATTTGATGTCATTTTGCAGGCTATTGCTGTTGCCTCATGTCTCAAAGATGCTTGGCCAGTTCTTGTTATTACTCCATCTGCATTGCGTTTACAATGGGCATTGGTATTACTACACTTTCACGTTTTGCATGATTTGTGTCCTATGCTATTTGAACTTTGAAATTTCTCTGTCAATGCATGCAAACATACAAAATATCTTGGAATTATTTGTAATATTCATCATTTATTTGCAGATGATTGAGCAATGGCTTCAGATCCGTTCATCTGAAATATTGGCAAGTTTCACTATTCCTAATTTAAGTTCATTTTATTTTTAATTTACCCATTTTTGGAATGTCTGAATAAGCTTTTTTCTTAGATATATGTGTGTGTGTGTGTATCTTTTAAATGCCTATTGGTGTCTGTTGCAATGGGTGCAAACAAGACATGTTCACTGTTCTTCTTTGTGTTGGGAGGTGATGTCAAATATTTCTGCTTTATCCAAGTAATTTATGATTGTATAATGTTATCATTTTGTGAGCATGAATGGAGTATACAAAGCATTTTTTATTAAAAAACCAAAGTGAAAATGAAAGTTTGATTCAAAATGGATCCAAACAAGTGAATGCTTGTAGGACTCAGTACCTACAAGTGTCATTCGTCGATTAATGAAGGTTAATAACTATGTAAAAGACAATGCAAAGTGGGATAAGAAAAAGAGTAGAAAACATGACTTAATTAAAAAAAACTAAAATAGGAGAGAAAAAAGCGAGAAATGGGAAATGAAAGGTCATGCTTGTTGACCTTTTGATTACCCCAGTTATCCCTATTTCTTATTGTTCTTTCACTATAAATGGGTCTTTTGGCCAAGGATGGGGAGTATGTACATAGAGCCATGAATTGCATTGTAACCAAAGCTCGCCAAATTGAAAGCTGAGCAACCATTTAAAGCTTGTTTGCCCAGTTGGATTCCACGGTAGAATATATGTGGTCATGTTGTGTTTGATTTTATCCAATGTTGCACGACTTGTACCCATATAAGACTTGTTTGGCTATTGACTCGACGACCTATATAAGACTCGAAAAAAGTTTCCCTCCATTTTCCCTTTTCCTCCACACGACCTACAAAAAAAATAAATCAGATTTTGATGGTTGCCATGGGTCATATGTGGGTCCTATGCAGGTCATATGTTGTTCTTCACAGGTTCAATGCGAGTAGCCAAGTTTTATTGGGATTTGGCGGGTACGACTAGAAATTGAGGGTTCTATGCGAGTGTCCCGTCTCGCTATAAAACCCGTCAAGGCTTACGGGTCTTACAAGAGTCGTGCTACATTGATTTTATCCATTGGCAAAATTCTTTGTGTTCAATTATTGCTGCTCTTATCTGTGTTGTGGGCTGTTGTTAGTTCTGTGAATGGATTACCGTGGTGAATTTTGGATTTAATTTGATAGCTCATAATAAATAAAACATTTTCTTCCTTATATGGTGTGATTGTGGACAATGAAAACGTCACCACCATCCATTTCACCCTGAATTCTTGGATCAATGGCTCATAGGAAATGGTTGTTGTAACTGTTAGAAAAATGAGTGATCCATCTACCTCTTTTCCCATCAGTGTCTGGTTAGGTTAGGACAATTTTCACAGCACTATTAGGGACATAAGCAGTAATAAGTGAATGTAAGACATACATTCTGAATTATTTCAGGGCTTGAATAAGGGCATAGGCTTGCTTCTCAATGATGTCATACTTAAGCTCAACATCTCTCAAAACCTTGCTAAAAAAGGCTATGGGTTGGTCATGGGAATCTTCATTTTTTTGTAATAGAACGACAACAAGGGTTGTTTCAGAGGCAAAATAGAAAATACTAAATGGCTTAGTATAATCAGGGCTGGCTAAGGTGGGAGTAGCCCTTTTTATTTGTTCAAATGCATGCCTAGAAGAGGCAGTCCATTTGACTTCATGGTCCTTTCAGAGCATGTCAGTTATATCTTTTACAATCTCTACATAATTTGGAATAAACTTCCTTAGAAAATTAATCTTGCCTAGAAAAGCTTGAATCTCCTTCTTGTTTCTAGGTAAGGTCAATGTTTCAATGGCAGATACTTGTTTGGGGTCAATTACTACTCCCTCCTTTGAAATTATATGACCCAACAATTTTCCTTCTTTGACAGCAAACAAGGACTTCTTAGGCTTCAGTGATATTCCAAATTTTCTACACTTGTCAAAAACCTTCATCAAGTGCTTTAGATGTTTCTGATTAGATTTAGAAAAAACAGTTATGTCATCAAGATAAATAACCACAAATTTATTTACCTGACCCATACAAGCTATGTCCATAGCTCTCTGAAATGTTGCTCTAGCATTGGTTAAGCCAAATGGCATCCTAGCGTACAGGAATGTACCCCAGGGTGTAGTAAAGGTTATCTTCTCTCTGTTTGCTGTATCAACATTCACCTGATTGTAACCTGAAAAACCATCAAGCATAGAAAGTCTTTGTGCTCCTGAAACCATTTGAAGTAACTGATCCATTTTGGGCAAAGGATAATTATCTTTTAATGATGCCTTGTTCAAATTTCTAAAATCCACGCAGAGTCTTATTTCTCCATTTTTCTTTCTAACAAGAACTAGATTTGCAACCCAATTAGAATATCTCAGAGGGGGGGTGATCTGAGCATCTAGCATTTTCTTAATCTCCCTTTCTACAATTGGTAGAAGGGCTGGATTTATCCTTCTAAGTTTCTGTTGATAAGGTTTTTCTTCTGGCTTCAAAGGAATCTTATGCGATATTAATGAAGTATCATAGGTCTTTAGATCAACATAAGTCCAAGCAAAAACATCCTTATAATTTTGCAGTAACTTAAGATATTGAGCTTTGATCTCAAGGTCTAGAGATGCACATATTTTGATGTTTTTGATATCTTCATCAGTTCCAATGTTAAACTCTTCTAGGTCATCTTTTGAAGAAATGAATTGAGGGTTTCAGAGGACATCATTTTGATCAAACAATTTTTCTAAAGGAATGTGTCATTCTGAAATAAAATTATTAGATAATTGAATAATGTCATGATTAGCAATTTGGGTTTTAAAATTTGAAGTATCATTTCCATCTGCACTTTCATTTATTTCAGTTCTATCTTCATCAATTTGTAGAAATGAAAAATCATCTATTACTTGCAGAAATGATTGCAAATGTCATCATCTTCGAATATTTGCCAATGTTTCAGATTATCTGGGATAGATGTCCTATATTTGACTTGTATCTGATAAAGTACATCAGTATGATCAAGAATTTTAAAAGAGCTAGCAGAGACAACTAAGGCATTTGCATGAATATTCTGATCTCTGGGAATATGAGTCAAATTAAAAGCATCAAAGAAGTTTTCAACTAAATCCCATACTTCATTTCGGTAGGACCTAAGTCTAGGGTGCTTGGTCTGGCAAACAGTTCTTACTTGCTTAACAATAAGTTCAGAATCAATAAAAACACTTAAGTTTTGAACTTTTAAGCTTTTGGCTAATTGCAATCCTAAAAGGAAAGCTTCATATTCAGCCACATTATTTGCAACTTCGAAGTCTAATTTACATGGTTGGGTTATATTTTCTTTTTCAGGTGAAATTAAAACTACTCCAGCTCCTGCCTCATCTTTCGTGCAAGAGCCATCAAAGAACAACTTCCAAATATTAGTTTGGTTTGGTTTAGGACTTTCAACTACATCTTCAATTTTGACTTGAGTTTTATGTTGGTTTGAAGTGAGTTGAAAACAACCAAAGTCTTGATCTATTGCATAAATTGGATGGTTCCTTGGCTGGTCAGTCTTACAAACAGTATGTACAAATCTTACCTCTCTATACAATCTTAATTGCTCTCCTCCATAAATAGAAATAGTGGCATATGACATATCCATCTGTTGAGTTCCCGCTAATTTGGCACAACAAGACCTAGAAAGGAGCATTCCAAACTTGGGAGGAATATCTGTGACAACAATATCAAGTACTACACTTTTCATTGGAATTTGGGCAAGGGTAACCACTAGATCCTAGATCAATCCCAAACATGGCACCCTTTTAGAATCAGCGGTGTATAGGTCAAGGTAGGATCTAGTTATGTAAAGTTTCAAATGGTCCATGACAGGTTTTGGCATAAGGTTGTGTGATGCTCCTGAATCAAGCATACAATTGTACAACATGGAATCATTTGCTTTAAGAGTTACTTAGAAAGGAGGCACTGTCTCATCTATCATGTCTGAACTAGGGCCAAAACTACTGCTAGTTTTTCATCTTACAGACTTATGACATCACCTTTAGCATCAACCAACGTATTTTGTATCCATTTTGTGACTTGGTTTTTGTAACTAGGGTTTTTAGAAAGTTCTGACAATGGAATTGGGATCTTAACCCTCTCTAATTAAATGTTGTCAAAATGTTTTTACCAGTTTGAGTAGTATCAATTGACTGATCTAAGGGTTGAATAAGAGTTGTTTGAGCTTCAGTTGTTTTGGTACGTGGTTCAATTATTGGAGTTTCCTTTGGAGGTCTCCTAGGACCAGGCCTAGGCCTAAGATCATATCTCTTGTTTAACTCTGCAATTAAAAATTCAGAGAAAGCATGATATTTAGAGACTTGTGAAGCTCCCTGATCTTCTTGAAACTGATTTTGTTGTGAGAGAGGAATGATGGCTGTTTGATTGGAAGAAGAATCCATATTATTAATATCTTCAGTAATTGTCATAGTATTATCATCAGGTTGTTGGTCATCTATCAATAGAGGAGTAGGAACTTGTTGATCATTTCTAGGTCTTTGAAGAATTTGTAGTGGTGGATTTCTTTTATACTGACCTTGATTTTGGTTTTGAGGTCTAGTAATTGTTTGTTGTATTGTCCTAGGTTGGGTCTCAATCTTTGAAATCCTATTTGATAGGTTTCTAAGAAGAGATGTTATTTCATCTATTTTTGAGTCTTCTGATTTAGTCTTAGAGGAACCAGAGGCTTCTTGAACAGTTTTGAGTTTTCTTTGAGCCTTTTCTTCCTTAAGTTTTAAAGAAGTTGAGGCTGCCCTATTTGCTTCTACTTCTATAGCATTTGTTTGCATATCTTCAAGAGTTCTTGAAGTTCTCTCTCGTAGCATAACAACAAAGTCATCATCAAAAGCTTTAGAAAATCTAGACTTAGCAGGTGCTATAGGAGGCTTACAATCAACAGGCATTTTGTGATAGAGTTTATTGAATCTTTTGATAAAATCTGATACTGGTTCACCAAAGTTCCTTTTAAGCTCTTCAAATTCTGTGAGGAAGTAAAGAGGATCCTTCTTCACACCCCATTGATTTTTAAATATGGTTGTAAGCTCTTCCCAATTTCTAATGGAAGCTGCTGGTAACTGCCTAAACCAAATCCTTACATTTCCTTCAAGTGACTGTGCAAACAATTTCATATAAACATTTTCTTGTTCAATATTCATGTTGTCTGCAAAGTCTAAGAAAGCTTGAAGATGGTCCTCAGCTGAGGGACCAGTTTCTCCATTGTACTTGCGAAGATATTTTAAGTATCCAGCTGGGAATGCATCAAGGTTATTAGGTAAGACTAAGGCAACATATCTAGCCTGTGCAATAGGTCAGAAAGCCATGACAACATGTGGTGTATGAGGTGCTTGAGGTGTATGAGGTTGTCTAGGTGGAGTATGAGGTGTTTTTGTGGATGTAGAGGATGAAGAAGAAGTAGAGGAAGAAGATGGTGATTTAGGGGTTGATGAACTAGTTGGAGGCGAAGGAGGAGGAGATCTCCTGAAAGACTTCAAAGGAATCTTAAGAACTAACTTTGGGACCTGTAAAGGAATACCTTCTTTTGTTTCAAAGAGAGGATTGGAATATATAGAGAAGGTCTCCTTAGGTTGTTCAGAAGTAGAAGCTTCAGGTCGGTCAAAAATGGAAGGAAAATGATAGGTGGTAGGGGATATGAAATCTGTGGGTTTATATTCTAGTAGATTAACACCCAAATCAGATTCAGTTTCAGGTGATCCTGGTGGTAGTGTGGGTATTGGATGAGATTCTAATGAATGAATAAGGAAGACTGACTTAAAATCAACTCCTTTATTTAGAAGTTCAACAACCCTAGGTGATAAATGGGAGTAATCAGGATCAGATGGGATATTACTATAGGGATCAAATGATTCTAATTCTTCAGACTGTAGGACCGAAGAGGACGAAGAAGATGGTTGGTGTCCCCTTTTAGAACTGGCTTTTCTGAGAATCCTTTTAGGATCTGACAAAGGACTAACTATGTCAGCTTATGAACGAGATCTGGTATGTTTAAAAGGTGCCAGCTTGGGGTCGCCTAGGTGAATGATTTTAACCTTTCTAAACCTTTAATCACCTTAAAGGAAAAGAATGAATGAATATCGTTGTCCTAAGGGAAACATAAAAAAATTCGAATCCCCGACAACGACGCTAGTTTGATGTTGTACCTCTAAGATAGTACTAGGGCAGCTACCAATGCCAGAGCATCTAAAATAATTGTTTTGGGGTTTTTGGTTTTAGTTTTGGAAGACCAATGAATGAAGACAGATGTAGAATTGAAATACTTAATCCTTTGGATAATATTAATATCTCAGCAAAGGGCTGCTATAAAGCTTTACACAGTGATATAGATCAAAAGTAGTGGTGAGGAGACAGAAAATAATATGATTATCATAGTTTCCAGACTGTAAAACAGAACGATCATAAGTGTGAAAACCTTCTGAACTACGTACTAAACATTCAAGGCAGTGTACTTAAGCTTACAAAAGATGCTGACGATTTATTGATTAGAGGGGATTAGCTAAACAAACAGTTCATTAATCCATTCTCTTAATAGATGATCACTTCAGGAGCTTATAGGAATAAATTGAAACACAATTATTCCTACCTAGATATCTCTATAAGTCATAAGCATATGAAGAAAGACATAATAATTGATAACTAGAAAAACTTACAGGATAACACAAACTGTGTAAAACCAAATTCTTAATCCTCTGCTTTGTATTAAGGTTCCAGAAAGACTGAGTACATCAAGTGTCTACAAAAGCTTCCTTCAAAGGTGCAACCAGGTTCAAAGTAGAATGAACAATCACTACTTAACAAGCAATGAATAATGAACCTTGAACTCCGAACCCTTAACAACTCGAGAAGAGAGTTATTTATGAAATTATGAAACTAAGAAAATATCCTAAAACTGATTAAGATTTATTCTAAGAAAGGAAAGATCTTCATATAAGAAGATAGGGGCAGCTATTGAACTGCTTCTTGCTGTCCCTTTTATTCAGGTTGTGCTGGCTTTGTTGTCTGATTTTTTGCCGTTTAAGCTGCTTGATTGTTTGTATCCTTTACGCTGTTTGATTCCTTCATTTGACTTTTCATCTGATACTCTTTAAACTCTGTGAATATCCTTTGACCTTGCTGAGTAACCTTTACTGTGTTTCGTTTTACCTTTACTATGCATTTCAGGTTTTTATTGTGTTTTTCAACAGTAAGATCTTCATATTTGTCTTCAAACTGTATGCAAGCTTTTTCTTTGTAAGCCTGGAACAAAAGTTTTTCCTTGCAAAACACAGAAATTGTTAAGAAAACATATGTGACAGAGGAGGACATCAATGGCTTTATTGAGCTTGAAAGGATATTGGAAGGAGTCCAGAGCGTATCGGAAGGTAAAACAATGGCTTTATTGGTTGCAGAGGCTTATGGAGGGTTTACTGTGAAAATAGGCGAAACAAAGGAAAAATGGTGATTTTTGCGTTTAAATTGAAAAACGATTTTCTTTTTGAAATATGGGGCAAAGTGAATAGTGGTCATTTTGTCGTTATGCAGGAGGTGGTTTTGGTTTTCATCGCATTGCTTTATGGTGCGCGGGCGGTTTTGGGAGGGGTCACTCGATATAATCTGAGCCTGACACGTAGCAAGGGGAGGTCAGTGGAATACCGCTTTTCGGGCAGGTAATGCTCAGACAGAGAGCCAACCCGAAATTGCTAAGGGTCGTTGGATTTGAATGCCTTAGATCGGACAGTGGTGGAGCAAAAGAGCAGCGTGGAGGGTCCCAATGATTAATTATGGCGGCAATAGTTTTATTATGGGTTAAAACTGAGATTAGAGGTTAAATGGAGGTTTAGGTTATTTCTTCGTTTAAATCATAAAAACCTTTTAACAAAAAAATTCTTCGCAAAACACGGTATGGCGGACTTGAAATAATATGAATTCGGATGGATAATGGTATCGGGTCTGGGTTCATCGCATATCGCAATCGCAGTTTAGCGAAGGAAAGGCCCATTGTAAAGGAATGCGATAGGGGCCGGACGCGATGTGGAAAATAAATCATATATGATACCCCGTCAGGTTCAGGTTTCCATCACATATCGGGGATCACAATGGCGGAAGGTAATGTTTTAACGGGGACTTATGATGGGGGCAGATGCGAAATGGGTATGAATTCTGATATATATTTGCGTCGGGTCTGAGCCCATCACAATCGCATATCGCAATGTGGGGAGAGTACATGCATGTTGAAAGGCTTGTGATCTGTCGATGCGATGTTTTATTAAATAAATAGTTTTTATATTAAAACTAATGGTTTCAGGTTATTTAATAAAGGTAGTTAATAATATACGGAAAATGGAACTTTTAGGGCTTTAATACTATAAGTTAGAGTTAATATGAAATATGAGCGGAAAGGGGAAATAGACTAAGTGTAATGCTTTTTATGAGTTATTTGCTTTTCACATATATACATTAATACTTAGGCTAAACAACTTTTTGTGGGTTTTTGGGTAAAAGGGGATTCAACATGGGGTTTTCACTTTTCCTAAGCAAAAAGTATTTTAACCTTAGGAGAAAGGGTTTTTATGGAAAATGAATGAATATGAAATGTATTAAGGTGGGAAAGGGAAATTTGTAAATATAGGGATGAATGGGGATGAGGGAAGTTAATTAATTGATCTTGTAGACCTTCATTTGCTTTGTGTAATTGCCTCATGGACATAGAAACATATGGTAAAACATGATAAATGTACATTTTGTCCAATGAATTATCATACTTCTGCAACCTTTCTTCTACTTACCCTTTGCTTATCCTATCATTTTTTCTTCACTTAATGGGTGCATTTAAGCTATCAAACCCTTTTCCTTTCTTTTTATGTTACAAAAGCAAACTATCTATTTCTAACCTTATAACATCCAAGGCCTCATATTAAATTGATGAGCACCTTATTATTCTCTACCTAACTACTGATCTCCCAAGATTAAACAGTTTGGCTAGATCTTTATTCTCTAACCATAACATCAAATTTAAAGCATGAAGCAGTCAAGATTAAACTATTTGAATGTCATGGGTTGTGGCGTTTATGACAAACTGCACGCAACCATTATTTTGTAGAAAGAATAGTAGTGGCATTTAGGCTTGCTCACTTTCATAGTTTATTTGTTTTCTTTTCTTTCTAACCTAACATTTTCTTTTTGTCTTGATTTTTTTAGGACATCTAACCTAACATTTTATTAACATTTTTTCAAATATTCTATCTTATCAAAACCAAAAATGCTACAACATTATCGAGGATTCTATGAGGACTTCTATTTTGTATATATACTGCGGCCATTGCTGCTTCTCCCCAATGCCCATAGAAAATTTGGTGTATCTTGATAAAAAATCATTGTTCATATACATTGTTCACGTCTTCTATTTTTCCTTTCTGTAACTCCATTCTGCTCGGGATTGTAGGGAACAATAAGCTCCCTCTTAATTCCTACTTCTTTGCAATATGCAATTATTTCTTTTGAAGTGTATTCTCCAACATTATCAGATCTCAAAGTCTTTATTCTTCTTTCGGTTAAGGCCTGTACTTTAGATCTAAATTCCTTTAACTTTTCAAATACTTCGTCCTTTGATTTGAGTAGATAGAGCCATGTTTTTCTAGAGTTACCATCAATGAAGGCTACATAATAAAGATGATCACCAAATGATTTGTCAGACATAGGCCCACACACATCTGAAAGAATGAGGTCCAATATTTCTTTAGACCTTGTTTCACTGCTTGTAAAGGGCTTCCTTGTATTCTTTCTTAACGAACATCCCTTCCATATTCCTTCACGATCTTCTTTGATATTGGGAATTGAATTTACCAATTGAGTGAGAGAGGGAATAACCTTATAATGTAAATGTCCATATCTTCTATGCCATAGTTCAATAGGATTGATTTCCATGTGAACTAGGGCTTGAGGAGATGGTGTTATTGTGAAAATTTGCTGCAATAATTGATTTATTTCTCCAACTTATTTATGATAAGTTATTTACCAATACTTCAGTAAATACCAAAATAAATTCATTGCAGACTTCAAAAACTAGAATTGAAAGTTAAACGGCAAGAGAAACAACAACATATGAACAATCACATTGAGACACTTGTTTTTGGACAATCGTCCCTGGAAAAACCTAATGTGGGAAACCGATGTAGCAGATTTGAGGATTCTTATTATTGGCAATAAATATCTGAATACAATCTAGGATGCTCATCTAGCAATCCTTTATAGAGAAAATACTGGCGAAAAATCTGAGTGAGTTTTACCTCACTTCACTCGACAGAATTCTGGCTGATCCGACACAAGTTTGGCTAATCCCGACTTTTTCTGCATTGGCTCTGCATCACCTTCTCTGCCCTCTGCGTCAGCTTTTCCGCCAATCCCGACAGTTCCTGATAGTTTCGACAATTCTCGACAGTTTTGGCAGTCCAACAGTTCTGGATTTTGCGTGACAGGCAACTTTTCTACTCTGTGTTTGGCACTTCTGGTTCTGCGTCAGGACTACGTGGGCCCAGACTAGCCCAAGGTCAGCTTTCCCAGCTATTGCGCTGCCTCTTTGCAAGCTCTCTCAACCTCTCTGTTCTGTATTTTTCGAAAAGTACTTCTCCAGGATTCTCTCTAACCCTCGGCTATAAGATCTCCCCAATCGTTTTTCCTCTTCAAAACTTCTCACCTCAGAAAATCAATTTCCTCAATCTCCTTGTGTGTTTTCAAATGAACTCCAAGCCTCCATTTTATACTTTTTTTGTTGAGTCTTCAGTGACCGAGATTAAGTCTCCAAGGAACGACTAAGATTAAAACATGACTTGATCTGCCTTTTAGATCATTGTCACCCATATTTTGATTAATACCCATTAATATTTTAATTTCCCTAAGTTTAGACTTAGGAACTCCCTTATAAATATTAATTATTTTAATAAAATACAATCGGGTGGAATTTCATCGAATGGTTTTTGGGTTCTTTAGAACTCATGTGCCTTAGCCTCTCCACCAATTTTCAAGGCTAGAGCAATTCCGATGCTACCAAAAACTAACACTCCCTCTTAACGAGGAAGGTGCTCTAGCAAGAATGTCCACCTTCATGTTGCTTTGTTTCTGAAGCATCTCCTTTTTGCACTGTTGCTACCACGAACATTGTGCTACTGCTGCTACAATATTGCCGCCCATGACACTGCCATTGCCACTGTTGCATCTGTATTACAACTCCCTCTCAAACACTTCATCATGCTATTAAAAGGGATTTTCCAATATACCCATCTGTTCCCGAAATTGAACAAACTTGGCTCTTCCTAGAGCCTTGGTGAGTATGCTTGCCACCTGATTTCCTATGGGAGTGTACTCCAATTGTACTGTTCCATGCTAAATATAGTCTCTGTAAAGTGACACCGAATATCAATGTGTTTGGAGTGATCATGAAATACTGGATTTTCAGAGAGCTTGATACAACTTTGATTATCACGAAAGATCGTTGTCACTTCCATCCTTCTCCTGAATAGATTTACAAGTGGTTTCTTGAGTGATACAACTTCACATATTGCTTTGCTAGTTGTCATATACTGAGTACACAGCTTCAACAGAGCTCAGAGCTACAAACTTCTGCTCCTTACTACACCAGGAGGTCATCCCAGATCCAATACTGAAGCAATACCCAATGGTACTTTTCCTGTCTACTGAACTTCCTGCCCAATGTACATCGGTGAATCCACTCAATTCGATATCATTGCCCTTGGTGTACCTTAATCCAAAATTTACTATTCCATGCACATACCTGAGAATGCGCTATGCTGCTGCACGGTGCGCCCTTTTTGGTTCCACCATGAACTGACTAAGGGTGTTGACAACATAACACAAGTTTGGCTTGGTGTTGACTAGATACATAAGTGATCCAATGAGTTGTCTGTATAAGGTGGGGTCCACTTCCTTGTCTTACGAAGCATTTATTTTCTTCCAATTGGTAATATAGGTGTAGCCATAGGTCGACAATCCTGCATTCTGAATCTTTTAGGAATTTCTGATGCATATCTTCCTTCGCCAAGGAAGATCTCACCATCCTGCTGCCAAACTTCCAATCCCAGAAAATAGTGCATTAGCCCCAAATCCTTCGTATAAAACTCAGTTTCTAAGTTCTTCTTACAATCCTGTACGAGTCAGGATGATCCTGTCAAAAATAGATCATCCACATACAATACCAGAATCAACGGCTCACCTTCTACCAACAGATAATAAAGATTGGGATTGACATTACTCTTGATGAATCCCATTTCTGTAAGTAGTTGTCAATTCGACCATACCAAGCTCTGGGTGCTTGTTCTAGCCTGTACAAGGCTTTCTTCAACCTGCACACATGAGTTCTCTTTTCATGTGTTTCAAAACCTTCTAGCTGTTCGATATATACCTCTTCTTCTATCATCCCATTCAAGAACGCTGTCTTGACATCCATTTGGTGAATCTTCCATCCCATATGTGCTGCAAGATAAGATAAGATAAGATAAGATAATTTTATTAATGTCCAACGAATGACCACAAAGTAGGTCAAAGGGACTGTCGGTTACAAAAAGGGGGACGTGCCCAATAGGAGAACCAAATGGTTTCCTTATAAAGACAAATACTGAAAGAAAGATAGAAAATAAAATAAAAACGGGGCGGGTCGGGGAGAGCGTATGGAGCTCCTATCCCGGTCTCGCCGATTGATCTCTAGACTGTATCGCAGGATCGCCAGTGAAGAAGACCTTGGGGGCGTGAATGTGGGAGTCTGATTCTCCTAACATTCGAGGTCGAGAGAGGAGAACTGTGGGTAGTTCAGTAAGGTTTGCTGGTTTGAAATAGAGGTCGCCGGTTGTCTCCCCTTGTGCTGTCTCCGTGATCTAAAGGTCCTGGACTGCCTCGCGGGAAGATGACTGGTGCGGTTCTGCTGCTGGGTCCTGGTATGAAATGGGCTTCTCCTCTTAACTGAACGAGGGTTTGCTGATGTATGTGAGCTCACCTGGTCGGTATCTTCACTGGTTGATCTCTTAACTCCTCGGGCTGAGGGAAGTGTACTGAAGAAAGAGGTGATCTGACGAGTAGTGTTGGGTCAGCCGGGAAGCTGAAGGATCCGCTCTCGGTGTTTAAGAGTCTCCTGGATGTAAAGCGCGACACATCTCTGGTCCGTGTAGTTGAAGAAGCTGGAAAGAGTATTTGGTCCTCTGAATAGACAGTGAAAGCGACCTCTGATCTCATAGTATATCGGACACCCGAAGATGAAGTGCCATTCGTTTTCCACCTCCTGTGTATGGCATAGCCGACAAATCCTGTCAACTCTCTCTATCCGGTGGTCTGTTTCTACCCGAAGCCTGTGTGATCCAACTCTGAACTGTCCGAGGGGAATCCTGAGAGCATGCATCCAATGCCGTAGTGTATACTGGGGGCGAACTATAAGCCCGTTTCTGAAAGTCAGAAAGTGCTCTGCATAGAAAGCCATTTTCGGGCGTAGCCCTCCCGGGGGGTCAATCCATGTGACCTGGATAAACTGTCTGTAGATGTCTTCCTTGATGATCTTATTGAGTTCCTGCTTGGGGGGGAGTCCTCTGGGGGCGTTCAAGGAGTACTGGAAGGGGGGGAGGCGGTCTATATGAAGTCCAACTGCTTTGAGGAACTTTGAAACCCCTGCAAGGGATATAATGGATCTAATAGAGGTATATTGAGCTACTGGGGCAAAGGTTTCCTCATAGTCTATTCCTTCCTTTTACACATATCCTTTTGCGACAAACCTAGCCTTGTACTTATCTACGCTGCCATTTGCAGCATACTTGATCTTGTAGATCCATTTCGAACCTACAACTGATCTGTTCTCTGGTCTTGGTAGAATTTACCAGACATCATTTGTCATGATAGAATTGTACTCTTCTACCATGGCATCCACCAATACCTGGTGTTGTACAATTTCTTGAAAACTAGAGGGTTCTTCGACCTAAGCTACCTTTTCTTGGTACCTGTAAGGTTGTCTACGCTGCCTTTTCAAGGCTTTAGGAGCTCCAATGAATTCCTCTGCGTTCCTTAGAGTCTGTCGTACTTCCCAGCTAGTTCTACCACTGGTGGTGGGAGGTTGGTTCCATATGTTCCTCTTCCTGTACTTGCTGTGACACTCCTGGCTCCTCTTCTCTCGAGGAGATGCTAGTACTGGTTACTGTGCTTGAATCATATGCTTGTCTTCCTGCCAGATTTGATCCTTGTTGCTGGACTATAGGAGCATCCTCATCCTGTTCTTCAAATGGCATCTCACGAGCTTTCTTGAAGGCTCTATCTTCCATTAACTTCGCCTCCCGCCTTACTACAATCTTTCTGCTGCTAGGAATGTAGATCCGATACGGCTTTGAAGTCTCGCTGCAACCTACTAAATACCCAACTTCAACAATCTACTCTAACTTGCTCCACTTCTCTTCTAGAATATGGCAATAAGATACACTGTAGAATATCCTGAGGTGACTTACTTTTGGCTTTCTTCCCGTGAAAACTCCCTCTGGTGTCTTCATTCCTAAAGCCCTATGAGGAGATCTGTTTTGAATGTGTACAACCGTGCTGCACGCTTTTGCCCATAAAAACTTGGGTAGATTCTGATCATATAACATTGCCTTTGCTGCTCCAACAACAGTTCTGTTCTTCCTTTTTGCGACTCCATTCTAGATTATAGGGTGTTGTCCATTCTCTGCGCATCCCTTCTCTTGCACAGAAACCAATGAAGTTCTTATTCGTGTATTCTCCGCCATTGTCTGAGTTCAATTTCTTGATCTTCCTTGTTGTCAGTTTTTCCATTAGAGCCTTAAACCCTTTACACTGATCAAAGACCTCATCCTTGGTTCTAAAAAGATAGATCCATGTTTTCCTGGAATGGACATCTATGAAGGTAACAAAATACTCAGCGCCACTGATGGCCCTTGTAGACATCGAATCGCAAATGTCCTAGTGTATTAACCCCAATACACTCTTAGCTCTATTGTTGCTTCTAGAATATGTTGCTTTGGCGTACTTACCTAGCACGCAACCTTTGCATGTATCATCATGCTTGGTAGTAAGAATTGGAACCTCCGTAACAGTTTCCTTGAGCATCCGTAACGCCCCATGATGTAAGTGTCCCATCCTCCTAGGCCACAACTCATTTAATTCTTTTTCTCCATCGACATTACTACTTATCAGTGCCATAGGAGACTCAAATTGCAACTTGTATAATCTGTTGCTTCGAGCTCTAATCTGGGCCCTCTTTTTCCACCTTGGATGCTTGACATATACTCTATTACCAATGAAGTATAGATCATATCCCTTATCTTGTAATTGAGAGATAGAAATCAAATTCATTCCCATACTTGGCACATGCAGTACATTCGTGGCCCTAAGACTATCTCCTGCTGTTGTCTGGAATATAACGGTTCCTTTTCTTACTGGGGTGCACTTCGTCCTGTTACCCATTGTGATATGTAAGTTCATTTGTTCCTCTTGATAGCTCGAGAAATATTCTTGTTCTCCAGACATATGAGGTGAAGCCCCGCTATCAATGTACCACTGCTTGGCTAATGTAGAACTTGATAGGTAAGCAAACTCCTCTTCCAGCATGGAAGCTAATTCGGAAATATTCTGATCCCTACTATTCTCCATGCCCCTTTTCTTTGCTTCCATCTTGCCTGAACCTTGCTCTGATACCATGTGAAAATTTGCTGCAATAATTGATTTATTTCTCCTACTTATTTATGATAAGTTATTTACCGATACTTCAGTAAATACCAAAATAAATTCAGTTGTAGACTTCACAAACTAGAACTGAAAATTAAATGGCAAAAGAAACATTAGCATATGAGCAATCACATTGACACTTGTTTTTGGACAATTGTCCCCGTAAAAACCCAATCTGGGAAAACTGGTGCAACAGATCTGAGGATTCTTAGTATTTGCAGTAAATATCTGAATACAATCTAGGATGCTCATCTAGCAATCCTTTACAGAGAAAATACTGGCAGAAAATTTGAGTGAGTTTTACCTCACTTCACCCGACAGAATTATCGCTGATCTGACAGAAGACTGGATAACCCCGACTATTTCTGTGCTGGCTCTGCATTAGCCCTGCATCACCTTCTCTGCCCTCTGCGTCAACTTTCCTGACAGTTCCAGCAATTCCGACAGTTCTGGATTCTGCGTGACAGGTAACTTTTTTGCTCTGCGTTGACCCTTCTGGCTTTGAGTCAGGACTGCACAGGCCCAGACTAGCCCAACGTCAACTCTCCCGGCTACTGCCCTGCCTCTCTGCAAGCTCTCTCCTTCTCTTTGTTCTGTATTTTCCGGAAAGTCCTTCTCTCGGATTCTCTCTGCCCCTCAGCTGCAAGATCTCCCCAATTGATTTTCTTGCTGAGAACTTCTCGCCTTAGAAACTCGATTTCCTTAATCTCTTTGTGTGTTTTCAAATCAACCCCAAGCCTCCATTTTATACTTTTCCTATTGAGTCTTCAACGACCGAGATTAAGTCTCTAATCAACAGCTAAGATTAAAACATGACTTGATTCGCCTTCTAGATCATTGTCACCCATATTTTGATTAATACACATTAATATTTTAATTTCCCTAAGTTTATTCTTAGGAACTCGATTAAAAATATTAATTATTTTAATAATATACAATCCGGGTGGAATTTCACCAAACGGTTTATGGGTTCTTTATAACCAATGTGTGTTAGCCTCTCCACGAATTTTCAAGGCTAGAGCACTTCCAATGCTACCAAAAACTAACAATTATGACTCTATGTAGACTTCCTTGACGTACTCCAATAGCCCTAGCTTTATCGATGCTTAAATCTTTTCCCCAAGCCAAAACTTTTCCATCTATAAGATCAATTCATCACCTTTTTCTTCTAAGCAAGAAATTGAAAGTAAATTCCTTTTCAAACCTGGAACATAAAGTATATTGTTGAGATGTAGCTTTGCTCCATTGTCTAGCTTCAAAGAAGTTGATCCTGTGCCTTTAACAACATAAATTTTTGTTGTCTCCCAATTCCACTGCATGAGAAGATTGTTCCTTTGATAAAGTGTGAAGTTGTTCGCTATCTCCTGTCATGTTCCTTGATGCTCCACTATCACTAATCCATGCATTGTCATCATTGAGTGAACCTGTGAGTGCAACCAAGAACCCTTTGCTTTTGACTTGATTGAATAAGTTGTAGATGATTCTTTTGATCCAACATCCTGCAATATTAAATCCCATTTTCAAGTATCTTATCATAGAGGGAGTAACCTTTTCTTTCAAGCCAACAAAGTGATCTTGAATCTTTCTTGACCTTAGCTCTGAAACCATGTTGAGAAATCAGTGCTAGTAGAATTAGGGTTTGATTTCTCTTTCTTGATAATTACTTGTGAATTATGTTGGTTTCTTTTTCTTCTTTATTATATTATCTTTCAACAAGCAATTACCAAATTATGTGTGTATGAAGAGCACAAGAACAAGAGACACAAGATGTAGGCACTCAGCTAGGGCAAAACCCCTATCTAGGGGAAACCCCAGTCAAACTTCTTCCTTTAGTAGTTAAGACGAGATAATCCAAGACTCTTCAACCTAGACGCAGACTTCCTCCAGCCACCAACTCAACCCTTCCTTCCAACAACTTCGATCTAGATCTTCGACCCTGCAGTAGCAACACTTTGACCAAGCAAATCTAGAATTTCGACCTTCCCTACAACAGAATTTCAGCCCCAACAAATCCATAACTTCGACCTTTCGAGTGCTGATTTTTGGTAGCATCGGATGTGCTGTAAGTCTCAAAATTTGTAGGGAGGCTAGGACACATGTATTCCAGAATACCCAGAAATCGTTTTGGGAAATTCCACTTAGAGACAGTTTTATTAAAATAATTAATTAGTTTTAATGGATGCCTAAGTCTAAACTTAGGAAATTAAAATAATTAAAGGGTGTAAATTAAACTGGGGGTGAAACTTCTAGAAGAAGACGAGGATCAAGTCAAAATGATCTGAGCCATTGACTAGAATCTAATGTGGGCAATTGATTGATCAACGAGAGGATTATAAGAAGAGGCTTGATGGGCATTTGGAAAAGACATCGGGTGAGAGATCAGAGATCGGTTTTCTCAAGAGAGTAGCGCAACAATTGTTGGAGAAGATGACCGAGGAGATTTATTGCAGTGAGGGGCAAGGATACTTTTTCAGAGGAAGTTTTCCTGATCTGGAGAAGGTAAGGCAAAAAGGGTAGAGAGTACTCCGGAGAGGCAGCGCAGAGCTACGCTGTGGCAATGCAAAGCTTCAGAGGGAGTTTGTATTTCTGTTGGAGAAGAGTCGAGATCTAGTGCCAGAGCCAGGGTGTGAGACCGAGAGGCCAGAGGGTTGAAGTTTCCAGCGAGTAGAGGATCGAGAGGAGGTGCAGCACAGTCCCAACAGTAGTGACGCAGTAACTGCGTGGGTGTGACATAGTACTGCGCAGAGAGTGCATAGAGACAACGCGAAGGCTCATCTCCAACGCAGATCAATGTCGGATTTCCCAATGACAGGTTGAGATCATATCACTATCTTTCTGTCCAGTTAAATCTTTGTATAGGATTTCCAGTTTGGGCATTCGAAGAATTGTACTTAGAAATTACTGCATAATAATACAAACCCTTAGCTGCTGCACCGTGTTGTCGCACAGATTGTCTAGGCAGCGCGACAATACTCAGACCGGGGGCTGTCACCCTGATCCCCGATCTCTCCGTTTAAGCCGTCTCCCTGAAGCAGGCTAAGGGGGGTAGACCCTATGGGAAAAAGGAAGACCAACTGGGAACCAGCCGGCTTGGGAGACGCAACAGGGGGAAACAAGCACTTGATCGATGTTAGAATTTGATTAGATCTTTAAATGCTTAAGACAAGTGCATTATGGAGTCAATGAAGACCACGTAATCAATTAGCTGCTGCTGCTTATGAAGAAATTTAATGATTGCTTGAAAATATTTACAAAATATCAAACATGTAACGAGCATTATATAATCCAAGCAATGATTAATTTTACCAGATGCAAGATATTCAAAAGATGCGCAATGTTCCAGCAATTAAATTTCAAAAGATCAAAATTCATTACTCAAACATGAAATTCAAATGCTAACCAGCCCACAAAATGATTCACCACTTTTCAGTAGCTAATCTTTAAATAAACATTTAAGCGCATTTAATTATAGAGAAGTGGAACATAAAGACACCAAAAAGAATTTTCAATTTTTAGTTGATCTTTTAAAAAAATAAATTAATTTTTAAATATTTTTTTGTATATTTTTAAAATAAAAAATGAAATCAAACTAAATCAAAGCTTTGCAAAAGATATATAAAATTCTAATTTAAACTAAATAAAAAGATACCTAACCTAATGAACCTAACTACATCTAAAAATAAGTAAAGATCAAATTCATTTTTTATTTTTTATGTTTTGATTTGATTTAAAATAAAACTAAAATTAAATCTAACTATATAAAACTCTGAATCTAAATCAAATAAAAAAAATTTAACCTTTTATGAATTTTTTGTTTGTTTGTTTGTTTTTTTGTTTTGTATTTTATATGACAAATGACTATCATAAAAATCAAAATATATGAAACAAATTTACATACACTCTAAAAACTACGTCTAAAAATAAGTAAAGATCAAATTCATATTTTTTTTCTTTCTTTATGTTTCGATTTGATTTAAAATAAAACTAAAACTAAACCTAACTATATAAAACTTTAAATCTAAATCAAATAAAAAAAATTTAACCTTTTATGAATTTTTTGTTTGTTTTATTTTTTTGTATTTTATATTACAAATGACTATCATAAAAATAAAAAAATATGAAACAAATTTACGTACACTCTAACTATTATATACATGCTAATTAGAACTATGCATATATTGTAACAAAAAAAAAAAGAAAAAAGAAAAAACAAACTATACTAACCCTAACAGAATACCCAAGCAATTAGACTTTAGAAAATCGAAAAAACATTTTTTGTTTTGACTGTATGAGGCTTGTAGGTGTATGAGAGAAATTTGATGGCGTATGGAGCGGAGGCTGCGGGGGAATGGAGAAGGATCGAGGGTTCAGTGGCAGCATGGAGCAACAACTGCTGGGCTACGTGCAAGCTTGGACGGCTACTGAAGGAAATCGATGCAAGTTTATGGTGGCAGCGTGGAGCATTTGCGTGGAACAGATGGAGGACTCAGTGAGTAGGAGAGCTGTGTGGAGAGATGCGTGGATGATCCGAGGGGTAGCAAATGGCTGCGTAGAGGAGATGGATGCAGGAGCGCTATGAGGAAAGGTCTGAGAAATAGCTGCGTGGAATGGGAGCCTGAAAGGATGAACGCGGGCTTGGGTAGGCAGTGTAAAAAAAAATTCAATTTTCCTTGTAGACTACAGCGTGGGAAGGAGAATGCATGTATGGAGATGCCGCAGAGGGAGAATGAGCTTGAGATGGCAGCATTGAGGAGGCTGGACAATCATTGCAAGGAAAACCTGGACACGCAGCGTGAGAGAGGCTTGAGGGTTCTAAAAAACATTGATTTTGCAATAAGCCCAAATCCTAGGCAGCAGCAGAAAGATGGATCTGAAAACCCTCCAGATTCTCTAGTAAATTTTAAATCACCTTGCATTCGGATTTGTCTGATGAAAACCAAATTTTCAAGATCCGTATCTGCAAAAATGTCCGGAAACAAAATGATAATGAAGCTTAAAAAAAAAAAATCCTTGCTAAATAATTACAATATTCACAGGCTGCACGCTCTTTAATAGCTAGATTTGTCAGTATGCTATAAATATATTTTTAGAATTTTAAATTTGACATGAGGTGCTTCAGAAAACCCTTCATGCATCTGCAACAGAAATTCTAATGATAAGCCTGAGGTCAAAACTAGCTAGGCTCTTTAGAAAATGCAATTCGGGAAATAGCTGGTTCAGCCGAGAACTTCCCCGAACGCCCGGTAATCTCAAAAAAAGGATTTCCTGCATAGCTTAATTCAACCATCAACAAAGTGGGAGAAAACGATACTAAAATCCAGATTTAATGGAGATACCTGCCATCATATTCAGAAATTTAACCACCATTCAAACCCTAGCGACTAAACAAGATACCTGAGTTTAAAATCACTCTTCATCAAGCTATCATCAATGGCTGGAAATAATTTTATGCAAAAAAATAAAACATCTTACAACATTTCCGGAAGAGTAACACCAGTAAGATTTCAACCTCAAAGTCTTTCTTTATTGCACAAAAAAAGAAATGACTGCAAGAAAACTTTCTTTAGCACTAGACTCTATGATCGAATGATCTCAAATGACATCTGACACCTTATTTAAAGGAAAATTTCCCAACGGCTAGTTTGAGTGATCCATGTCAAAATGATTTTGACCGTCGATGAGGATCAAAATCTCTTGTAATCTCATCCATCGAAATTTCAAATGCATTTTAATAGATTAAAAAATTGAAATTTTGCATTTATTTCCTCAAAACTTTGACTTATTATTATTATTATTTTTTGAATTTTGATTTTGATTATTTTTGATTTTTGATTTTTTTTGTTTTTTAATTTTCTTAATTTTATATTTATTATTATTTTTATTGGACCCTCGAACTTAGCCTTTGGAAAATTTTTACCTAGGACCTAGGACCTATGAGGGGATTAAAACATTTTCTAATCCTCAAGACACTTTACATCATGACTTTTACAATTTTACATCTCAAGGGGGAAAATCCATTTGACATAGACCCTCATGGACCACCCAGTTCTGTGACACAAACATAATCTAGCAGATCAAGCAATTTGTAATAACTTAACCAAATAGTTAGAATTATTTCCAAATTACTTTTACATAGACGCGACCTAGCACACTAGGACTCACATAAGATTCTAGTGACAAAATCCATTCCGGCTTTGGGGTTAGGTTGAAGGAAAACTATGCCGACCATGGGTTGGTGAGACAAAAAACCTTTCGGAACGTAGATCATCACTAGAAGATTAGGTTTACCTAGGCAAATACATACATGACATAGATTTGCTAAGATTATTTACAATTTACACATGCAGACTGGGTTTACAACATAACATGATCAGGCGGATGATGATAGTTGAATGGCACAGACATATCGATCAAGCACTATCCCTTTTGCGAAAAAGGGGGGGGGTACAACTATGGGTAGTTGACACGTAGTGGTCAACATTTGGCTCTACTTGGGGACATGTTGCTGCACTGTAGGAATGTGAGAATCTAGAATCTGCATCTATGCAACACACAACAAAACATAAGTAGCGTCCATCCAAAAATCATCATATAACATTAAGCACAGGAAAGATAGAAGCTCTTCATTCATTACCTATCTAGTAACATGAAAAGTAAATCTAATCCTAAAACAGAAATGAAAATGCTGAAAAAACAAGGAGTGGGGTTAGAAATACAGAGGATGCCCCATGGCATCAGATGCGTTCAATGTAGTGTATACTGAGCATTTGCCTACTTTCAAGCAAATCTGTCGGCTGCTTATTATTAGAATATTTCTATTTTAGTTTAATGCTCACTCTTTTAGTTGTTGCTAATTTTATTCTTTTAGCAGTTTCTTAGATGAAACTGATTCTTTACATAGAAACTTGATGTTTCTATCTTTGTAAATATCTCTGTATTATTATTGAGTATTGTTGCTCAATCAATTCATTAATTCATTTGGAAATCCATATACGTGTTTCGCACTGTTTTATGGTATCAGAGCCAGAGAAAAAGAGATTTATTGAGAAGTTTATTCTCTCTGCATTTTAATCTCTTGAATTCTTTCTGTCATTCCTTTTTAAGGTCGAGCCCTCTGTAAGCCAGATAGCCTTCACTGAGTCAGCTTCGGCTCTGCTCATTGTGATAAAAGCTTACAGTCGTCTATCTCGATACAGAAGTGGATCCTTCAAAAGAATTCTTCAGCTGGTCTAATTTTTTTCTCGGGTCAGATCTGTGTGTAAATCAGTGATATTTTTGGAGTTGTTTGGAAAGCGTATCAGCTCATATCCCTGGGAGGTAACGGCAAGTAAAAATCTCAGGTCAGTTCAGAGAAGGAATCAGCAAGAATCTCGGGTCAGATATGTGTAGCTGCACTTCCGTTTTGCTGGTAAGTGTGATTCCGACAGTCAAATCACTCACGCATCTGCACAACGTAGGCCATTTCTATTTGCCATCGAAATTCTTTGTTGTGAGCTGTGGTGAAAAGCCATTTGAAGCTGCGGATCAAGGCGTGGACGCGCAATTCAAAATCCCTGAGATCGGTTTCTCACAATTTCTTTGGCACACAGTGGAGTTCTCCCGCTGGCCGACAGTTTAGCTGCTAGAACCCTCTGTATTTTGGCGTGATTTTGATATCGGGATCGTCGAAGCACCATCGTGAAATCACGTTACAGTCCAAGAAGCTATCGACAGTTTTTAAAACAGGCAGTCGCGTGCATGAATTAACGTGGCCTGTAAAGCGACGGCGGCAATAAACATTCTGTTACCCGTGACCCTCTGGCGTGGTTCGAAACTGCTGCACGTAAACGGTTACCCGAATTTTTGCTACGTATCGCTGCTACATATCGCTGCTCCGTATTGTGATATATATACGTATTGCTGTTGATATATACAATGATCCGTATTTTTTTTGGCGTAGTCCGAAATTGGTATTTGGCGTGGTCCGAAATTGGTCTTTATTATAGTAATCCACATTTCTTTTGCGTGGTCTGAAACTGGTAATTTTTTTTTTTTTTTTGGCGTTGTCCGTGACTGTGCCTGTATACAGTGGATCGATACTTTACTGTGACTATATACAACGGATCGATATTTTGATATATTTTGACAGTATCATTACTTGCGTATATCCATCGTGAATACCAAGAAGTGGTAGGACAAACTCAGAAATTGTTCAGTGATTATTCTAAATAAAACTGTGCTTCTCAAGTTTGATCCTGTGTGGTAACAACAACATTTGGTATTTCTTCCTCAAAGAGCAATTTCGGGTTATTTTATATATATACCAGCATCTATCAGATTCTGTTCAAATCAGTCAGATCTCACTATTACTTTCTTGGGAAACAGACAGATGGCTTCACTAACCAATCTAATGCTGGAAGGTAGTCAACGCTTCAATGGCACAAACTACAACATCTGGAAACAGAGAATGTTAACCATTTTTGAATATAGGCGTCTTGACCGGCTCGTTCTCAAAAAAGAGCTCCGTCCTGGTACAGCTGGCACCGATCAAGATAAGTTTGATGATCGAAATCGAGAGGCAGTTATGCTCCTCAAGCTCTCTGTCGCTGATGATCAGTTACCACAGATTCCTTCTGGCAAGACAACTGCTGTGATTTGGCAATAGTTGAAAGAACTTCACGAGACATCCGACAAAAGCAGAGCTTTCTTTCTCAAAAATCAGTTGTTCTCCATCATGATAGACGAACATATGTCTTTACAGGAACATCTCAACAAGATTAAAGACATTCAAGATCAGCTCGAAGCCATTGGTCGCACCATGGAGGAAGAAGATTTGGTAGTCATCACTCTGAAAAGTCTACAACAATCTTATGAGCAGTTCATAGAAACTCTAAGCATTACTGCCACTAATGTTGATCTAAAGTTTCCAGAGTTATGCACCAAACTCATGCATCAGGATCGATGGAAACAACAGTTTGGTAGTGGTGCAGCATCAGTCTCCTTAGAAAATGCCTTTGCTGCCAAATATCAGTCATCTCAGTCCTTTTAGCAGAAAGGTTCTTCTTAGTCTTTTGATCCTGCTAGGAAGAAAAATGTGCAGTGTAACTACTGTCACAAGTTTGGCCACATGAAGAAAGATTGCCGACAGAGAATTGCTTCTGAACAGAAGAAACAGGGAGGGCTTCATCAGACAGCAAATGTTGCAGAACATTCTGAGCAGACAGATTCTGCCTTTTACGCTTTTATGGCTAAAAGGTCTTCCGATCATATTCCATCATCTGCCTGGTACATTGACTCTGGTGCATCACGCCATTTCTCTCACAGGCGTGACTGGTTTATTGACTTCTCACCTTTCAGTGATTCCGTGGTATTTGGAGGACGTGAAAAATACACAGTAGATGGCAGAGGTACAGTTCAAATCCAGTCTGGTGGACGCACACTTATCTTCCTGAATGTGTACTATGTTCCTGGAATGGAAATTAATCTGCTGTCTGTCAGTCAGATTATGAGGAACTCCCCTCATCTTGATGTAGTATTCAGTGCGCACAAATGCTCTATTATCGACAGGGAGACTAGCCTTACAGTTGCTGTTGGACTAGAAGATCATGGTTTATACAAACTTCTTGACACTGGTGATTTTCCAGAAGTGGCTCTAGCAGCTCGTGTTTCTCCCATCAGCACTCTATGGCATCAGCGATATGGGCACCTCAACATGCAGTATCTCTCTCAGCTTTCTAGGGACGGACTTGTGTCAGGATTACCTGACATTCAGACTCAGCAGTTGGGCGTATGCGACGCTTGTCAATCTGGCGAACAACATTGGTCTTCATTCACGAATGGAGAATCTTGGCACGCATCTAAGGTACTTTAGTTAATTCATGTTGATATTTGTGGTCCTATGAATACATCTTCTATCACTGCTTGCAAATATTTTTTGCTTATTGTCGATGATTTCAGCAGAAAAATGTGGGTATATTTTCTCAAATATAAATCTGATGCATTTAGTATCTTTTAGAAGTTTAAAATCTTAGTTGAAAAAGAGTCTGGCTGTAATATCATGACTCTTAGGACAGATAATGGGGGGGAATTTTGTTCTTCTGCTTTTTCCAACTTCTGTGATACTCATGGCATAAAATGCCAGTTCACTACTCCGTACACTCCCCAGCAGAACAGTGTTGTTGAGTGCCGCAACCGCACGGTTGTTGAAATGGCTCGCTCTATGTTACAACACAAGAATGTTCCAAACAAATTTTGGGCTGAAGCAGTCTTTAGTATTTACTGTTGTTTATCTTCTTAACCGATCACCTACTCAGGCTGTTAAAGGGAAGACTCCCGAAGAGGTTTGGTCTGGTCGTAAGTCGAAGATCAGTCACCTCAAAGTTTTTGGCTCAATTGCATATGTTTGGATTCCAACTGCTAAGCGCTCTAAGTTGGATTCCAAAAGCTAGAAACTCATGATTACAGGGTACAGTGATCATCACAAGGCTTACAGACTAATAGATATAGCCACTGGTCGTCTTAGCTTCAGATGGGATGTGGTATTTGATGAAGACAGAGGCTTCTTTCAGTCTTCTTCTTCTGAGCAGTGGTCTAAGGATCAACCACACAGTGTTCTTCTTCCAGTAAGTCCACCTGATGGGAGGGATGATGCAGCATCCATGTTTGATAATACACTACCTGAACTTCCTCCGGAAAATAATCCTTCTCTTGCTGCTCCTATTGTTTCTGAACCTTCTTCATCTCCTCCTGATATTGGTTCCCCTACTTCTCGGCCAAAATGGTGGGCTAAAACCATTGGTGATCTCAGGGATGATGAACTTCTTGAAGGATGAACTTCTAGAAATAAGAGCAAACAACAGTCTACAGTAAATTTTTCTATTGAAAGGGATTTTCCAACATACCCATTTGTTCCCGAAATTGAACAAACTTGGTTCTTCCTAGAGCCTTGGTGAGTATGCTTGCCACCTGATTTCCTATGGGAGTGTACTCCAATTGTACTGTTCCATGCTAAACATAGTCTCTGTAAAGTGACACCGAATATCAATGTGTTTGGAGTGATCATGAAATACTGGATTTTCAGAGAGCTTGATACAACTTTGATTATCACGAAAGATCGTTGTCGCTTCCATCCTTCTCCTGAATAGATTTACAAGTGGTTTCTTGAGTGATACAACTTCACATATTGCTTTGCTAGTTGCCATATACTGAGTACACAGCTTCAGCAGAGCTCAGAGCTACAAACTTCTGCTCCTTACTACACCAGGAGGTCATCCCAGATCCAATACTGAAGCAATACCCAATGGTACTTTTCCTGTCTACTGAACTTCCTGCCCAATGTACATCGGTGAATCCACTCAATTCGATATTATTGCCCTTGGTGTACCTTAATCCAAAATTTACTATTCCATGCACATACCTGAGAATGCGCTATGCTGCTGCACGGTGCGCCCTTTTTGGTTCCACCATGAACTGACTAAGGGTGTTGACAACATAACACAAGTTTGGCTTGGTGTTGACTAGATACATAAGTGATCCAATGAGTTGTCTGTATAAGGTGGGGTCCACTTCCTTGTCTTACGAAGCATTTATTTTCTTCCAATTGGTAATATAGGTGTAGCCATAGGTCGACAATCCTGCATTCTGAATCTTTTAGGAATTTCTGATGCATATCTTCCTTCGCCAAGGAAGATCTCACCATCCTGCTGCCAAACTTCCAATCCCAGAAAATAGTGCATTAGCCCCAAATCCTTCGTATAAAACTCAGTTTCTAAGTTCTTCTTACAATCCTGTACGAGTCAGGATGATCCTGTCAAAAATAGATCATCCACATACAATACCAGAATCAACGGCTCACCTTCTACCAACAGATAATAAAGATTGGGATTGACATTACTCTTGATGAATCCCATTTCTGTAAGTAGTTGTCAATTCGACCATACCAAGCTCTGGGTGCTTGTTCTAGCCTGTACACTGCTTTCTTCAACCTGCACACATGAGTTCTCTTTTCATGTGTTTCAAAACCTTCTAGCTGTTCGATATATACCTCTTCTTCTATCATCCCATTCAAGAACGCTGTCTTGATATCCATTTGGTGAATCTTCCATCCCATATGTGCTGCAAGGGATATAATGGATCTGATAGAGGTATATTGAACTACTGGGGCAAAGGTTTCCTCATAGTCTATTCCTTCCTTTTACGCATATCCTTTTGCGACAAACCTAGCCTTGTACTTATCTACGCTGTCATTTGCAGCATACTTGATCTTGTAGATCCATTTCGAACCTACAGCTGATCTGTTCTCTGGTCTTGGTAGAATTTACCAGACATCATTTGTCATGATAGAATTGTACTCTTCTACCATGGCATCCACCAATACCTGGTGTTGTACAATTTCTTGAAAACTAGAGGGTTCTTCGACCTAAGCTACCTTTTCTTGGTACTTGTAAGGTTGTCTACGCTGCCTTTTCAAGGCTTTAGGAGCTCCAACGAATTCCTCTGCGTCCCTTAGAGTCTGTCGTACTTCTCAGCTAGTTCTACCACTGGTGGTGGGAGGTTGGTTCCATATGTTCCTCTTCCTGTACTTGCTGTGACACTCCTGGCTCCTCTTCTCTCGAGGAGATGCTAGTACTGGTTACTGTGCTTGAATCATATGCTTGTCTTCCTGCCAGATTTGATCCTTGTTGCTGGACTATAGGAGCATCCTCATCCTGTTCTTCAAATGGCATCTCACGAGCTTTCTTGAAGGCTCTATCTTCCATTAACTTCGCCTCCGGCCTTACTACAATCTTTCTGCTGCTAGGAATGTAGATCCGATACGGCTTTGAAGTCTCGCTGCAACCTACTAAATACCCAACTTCAACAATCTACTCTAACTTGCTCCGCTTCTCTTCTAGAATATGGCAATAAGATACACTTTAGAATATCCTGAGGTGACTTACTTTTGGCTTTCTTCCCGTGAAAACTCCCTCTGGTGTCTTATTTGGTAGGTAGATTTTACAGTGGCAAGCCATGAGAAGCATAACATACCAAAGGGAGAGTAGCAGTTAAAGAAAAAGAAATATATTGAAGGAAGATAGAGGAGATAGGCAATTTATTGCAGGAAGATAATTAGTTAGGGGGAGATAAATCAGGAAAAGAAGTTCAGAAATATGTAGTCAAGGGTAGCAGTAATCGCAAGAAGAGCAAAGGCATGTTATAGGAAAAGAGAAGTAGGTATCTTGACAGGGGGAATCAACCTTGCCATTGATGTCAAAGGGGAGAGAATACGGGTCCAGGGGAGTAGTGATCATAGGGAAAGTATATGTGTTTCCATCAATGACAAAGGGGAAGATTGTTGAATGGTGTTGTCATTGATCCCAACGTCAGTTTTTGAATTCTCTTAATACTTCTTTGGATTGCATTGATTGAAATCTCCAAGTGACAAAGAAGAAGGAAAACCCTAAAAGCCTCGATTTTGAAGACAATGATGACCAAGCAGATCAAGGTTTTTGGAGTCAGGATCATTGTCATATGATTCTCCTCGTCATGCCGATTCCAACGGTATATAGCATGGCATGAGATTTCTCACGGTTTGGGAAATATGCCTAATCAAATATTTTGTCTCCTCCTTGTGGTCAAAAACCCCAAAAGGGTGATGATGTGGCAACATTATATTGGCTAGACTATGGCACACTTCATTAAGAAAAGGAGGATAATTTTATGAAGGAGAAAATTTAATTAAGAAATTCAAATTGAAATGTTTTAATGGTCCAAAATTCGAAGGAAGGTTTTTGGCTCCAATTTGAATTTTTTGAATTCGAGTTTCCCTCCTAAGTTGGATTTCTAAAGGCCCTAACCTTCACTATATGATTGATCTCCATCAAAGTTCAATCAAGTATTTCCCATTTTTCTCTCTCTGATATTACTTGGCTCTGTGGAGCAACATTTAGTATTGTGGAGGTCAAAGTTTTGGGAGGTTTCTGGCTTATTTCTTTGGGTTATGGCTCTTGGCTTAAGGGTTTCTCGTGGAGATCTTTTTGCAGAACAAAATCAGTTTTGATTGAATCTCTCTAATGTTTCAAACCTATGGTTAAGTAGTACTCCTCAGGATAATTTTGTTTGGGCACCACTTCTTTAAAATTTGGTACTGTCTGTAATTTAGCCATGTTTAGGACTATTTCAGAGGCTATATAAATTTTTGATCCGAGTATAGTTTGGTTTGTTGTGTTATGGATAGCGGAAATAATGAGATTGCATAAGCAAAATTATCTGATGCTATGGGCACAACGTATGTTTAGGAGCAGTGGTTAAAAATCAAGTTTTGGTTCGATAAATCAAGTGCAGTTGCATTCTCATGATTTGATTACTGCAACTGTTGGACACCTAATCCTAAATGGGTTAGTGTGGAAGCCGAATGGACAAAGCAGTCCAAGGGACCTTGGGATGTGAATCCCAACGGTCACCAAATGTACTATAAATGTATATCAAATTGTTAATAAAATCGTATTGCATGCTTTATCATTTATATTTGTTCTCGCTGTCCATGTCTGTTTAACATGGTATCAGAGCCATGATGAGTGGCCTGTTTTCCCTGAGCAACTGGTTTGAGTTGCCTTGAATAGTGCTGACTAGAGCTGGCCTAGTCTTCTGTAACACTCCATCAATTCTGCCATCCCTGCACTGTACCTGTGCCCTGCTCTTCTGAAGCTGCATACCAAATGATGTCAGAGCTGAAACGGTAACGCTGCCTGAAACACTGCTGAGTGAAACGCACGCTGCCTACGCACGCTGCTGAGTGAAATTGTACGCATTATGCAGGGGTTTTGGAAGTAATCTAATCTTAATCTAATATAGAATAATAGTTTGTAGCCGCTTGTAGGCACAGACGCGGAGGGAAACCTTAATTCACTCCGCCTTGTCCAGTAATGGCGGCATCATCGATTCTTTAATGAATTTCTTCAGTACCAGGAATGTGCATTCGGAACGCAGTGGTCTTCGAATATTTTTATGATATTCGATAGTCGGAAGCTGGATTGACGTTTAGCCAATTTACTTCTCTGCCGCCGACCATACCACTTGCCTTAATTCAATCTTCGCTGGAGATTGGAGGCCGACTTTTAAAATTTCCGAGTTGATTGCGCGGACACCTCAACAAAAAGGAAATGTGAAGCAGCATACACTTCCGGGCGAGTCGCTGTTCAGTTGACTGGTAAGTGAACTCTCTTTTACAATTTGGTTAGGCTGGTCAAACGACGCATGAGACAAGAGACCGTCGGATGGATCTCCAAAGGGAAAATCGCTTCTAGTGCCCCGGCTGGAATGCCCGATAAACCCGAATAGAAACTCCTTTGTTCTGTGACAGCCCTTTTTCGTCTCATTGGGAACGAAGGGAATGATCGTGAGTCTTAATCTTCTTAGATACTTCGCAACCGATACAGACTGAAAGACATATTCTGGTTAGCGTCATAATGCCTTGGGAATCATCATGGAAAGTAAAGTTTTAAGGGCCAACGAGCACGGCAACGGAATCGTGAGATTAGGTATTTGCGGGGAAGTTAAGAGCTCTGTTGACTTCAAATCAAACAAGTTTCCAACAGGCAGTCTGGCAGTTGAAGAGAGTCACATCAAAACTAGTTCATGGTATCAGAGCCCCTCTACAGGGTCTGACATTCGGAGATAATTATTCCTCTGAGCAGGGAAGCATTATCGTTGTCATTTCTCTAAATTTGAGTTTTTTGGATGAAATTCTATCGCAGAATTCAATTTGGCTATCTACATGCATGTCTGTTTAATTTGATACTGTGCACAAGCTTTCGCTTATAGACAAATGGATGTGCCTCGTTGCAGTTGTATTGTTGAATGGTGAATGCAGTATAACTGGAGTTAACGCTGATAGATGATTTGTAAGTCAAATTTTTTATGACTTGGCACATGCTCAAGCAGATTTTAAAAGCAGTATTGAAGCCACCTCGAAGCAGATTTGGTGTCGTCCATGGAACAATTTGAAACAACCTCTGAGTGAAGTGATTCGTAGAGAAGTGATCAGCATTATGAAGTGATTTTGAAGCATTTTTGAAGACATTTTTGGAAGTCATTTTTTGCAGTTTCTTGTAGAGATTTTGGAGCAGTTTCTTGTAGAGATTTTGCATGATGTCCATAGCAGCTAGATGCTCTGAAGTTTGAAGTTGAGGACAGCGCTCATCTTCACATTTATATATTTTTTTGCATTGGTGATGTTATGCTCCAGTTCATTCTTGAAACGAACTGTGGACTGTTGATTTACCATGTGCCCAATTGTACCAATGTTTATTGTAGCTTGACGAGAAATGTTTATTGTAGTTTAACTTGGTAACAATCCAGCTTACTCAGGTCCTGCTCCATCAACCATTTTCCGCGACATTGTTGCCACTTGATAAGCCCTTACAAGATCTTGTAGTAAGAGTACAATATTATTTTTCTGTTGCTGTTGCCTCAGTTGTGATCAGTTTTTAAGTGACATTGAAGAAAAATGGCTACAATTACTGAAATATTAGAGTTCTTAAAAACTCTGATACTTTCCTCTAATCATGATACATTAAAAGTCAACAAAGTTTCTCTCATAGACATTCAGGCCTGTCTACAAAATGCACAAGAGAAAATCGATTTTTTGCAGCTTGAATCTCAGGTACAGCAAGAAGAACTACAGCAATGGAGTCATCATTCTGAACCTGTTTCTGTTCAGAAGACTGAAACAGACTCCCATAAACGGCAAGTCAATAATGCTCTTGTTCATTCAAATAAAGCAACAATTGTACATGCAGATGCAGAAACTCAGTCTACACTTCCCAAGCCCATCATCAAACCTTGGGAATAGCTTGTCCACAACAAGCACAGAACCGGTCTTGGATATGACAAGGACTTGTCCTTTCATATTCCAGACTACACCAAGCCCATTCATTTTCAGAGTGCTGGATTCATTC
>APFE030417498.1:0-16545 GCA_000404065.3 Pinus taeda
AACCCTTCTTCACGTTCCTTTCGCTCCTTTGCCCTGCAAAACCAACAATTCCAAAGAATGCAGCAGTATATGGACAAATATTTATACAAAAATCATCTTTATGTTATAAAAGAAGGAAGTTTGTGATAAACTTTAAACAACCATTCATACATGAAATTCAAACATGAACATCATAAACATAAAGAAGAAGCATATCAGGAATCAAGACGTGTTTCTTTATTATAGACAAATAGAAAGTACAAAAGGAGTAATATCACTTGAGCAACCTTTCGCAGGCTTCAAGCACAGCTTCCTTCTGGATCTGTCCCGCCTCAAGCCTCTAGCATATCTCCTTCCAAGACTCACTCCATGATGTCATAACTAAGGAATGAACATCAAATCACAAGGAAACAAGGGTTTCCTGTACAAATGGGGGAAGTGCAGAAGGCACAAGGGTCTTTAGACCTGGTCAGGGGAAAATCTCAGTATAATAATCTTTCTCTCCCTTCTCTCCTCCCTTAGGCCTTCCCTTTGATGTCTTTTTATACCAATTCCAAAGTAGTTTTTTAGTTAGGAATTGGTTGGGAACAGTTGGGGCCACGGGAACTAACAGGTGATCAGCAGGTAAAACCCGCGATCTTCGCCCGAAAATAAGGAGTTTTATATTTTTTTAAGTGTTTTAATAAATATACGCGGGTTGGGTATATATGGACCCGCGTATACACGCATTTAACTCAGGGCAATGTCGCGTACAGGGAATAAAACACTGTTTTTTAGATTTGAGACCAAGTCTGGAAGGAGGGGTTGCCCTAGGCCATGAGTGCAGCATCACAAACCATAATAGTGAGATTTGGAGCTATAACAGGTAGATTCTTCAACACCTCCTTTCTACATTTCTTTATTGATTCATGATTTCCTCTTGCATAATTTTATGTTTGATTCAGGAGCTTCACATAACCTTATTCCACCATCAGTGATGAAACAACTAAACCTACAAGTTACTAAACCTTACAGAGACCTGTATTCTTTTGATTCAAATAAAGTCAAGTGTCTTGGAGTAATTAAAGATATGGTGGTGTCATTAGCCCATATCCCATCTAGATGCTCGGTAATGGATGTAGTGGTAGAAGATATCCCTGCTAGGTTTGGAATGTCACTATCTAGGTCATGGGGGGCTAAATTGGGTGGTGTTTTGAAATTGGATTTTACTTATGCTATCATACCAATTTTTTGTGGGGAAGAAAGAAGGACGTATAGAGAAATCAGATTTGTTAAAACAATCACAAAGAACAAAGAAAGTAATTCACCTGTATATAGCCAAGAAAAAGATGACTTTTCTTGCTTCATGCTGCATGACAATGCAGGATTGGCTGAGATAACCATAGGCAGTTCGCTTCAGCATGTGTAAATACAGAGCTAGAAACAAAAGGGGTGTAGAAGTTCTTCTTTGATGGAGCCTATTCTAAAGAAGGAACAGGTGTTGGTTTCCTTTCACAGGATGAGAAGATTCAACATCACAATATTGGAACGTAGAAGGAGCCCAAGCTGGTCAAATTGTTCAAGGAAGTTTCACTTAATTATAATGAGAGATATATTAATCTTTTCATGGAACACACTGATGTTTTTGCTTTGTCCTATGAGGATCTCAAGACATATGATGTAAGCATTATTCAACACATGATTCCCTTGAAAGAAGGGGTTAAACCACCTTCAAGTGAGCAACACAAATGGGTTCTTACAACTACTAATTATTTCACCAAGTGGGTAGAAGTTATCCCTACTAAAAGGGAAAATGACTAGGTGGTGATGAAGTTCTTAGAGGAAAATATTTTCAATAGATTTGGATGCCCTGTCAAAATCATAACAGACAATGCTCAAGTGTTCAGTTCAAGTAAGTTTGTTGCTTTTTGTCAGAAGTATAATGTTATTTTATCTCACTCAACAACTTATCATACACAAAGAAATGGATTGGCTAAATCCACTAACAAAACATTGATGAAGATCCTTAAGAAAACTATTGTAGAGAATCAGAAAGACTGCGATTCAAAGTTAAAGTTTGCTCTATGGGTTGTTCGAGTGACAATAAGAAGGTCTACAAGAAAATCAATTTTTGAGTTAGTGGATGGAACTCAAGCTCTATTCCGAAGTTAGTGTGTGAAGTCTATAATTGCAATGATTCAGGAGGCAAAAGAAGAGCCCAATGATCTGATAAGAATAGTGCATAAGGTAGTGGAGTTGAGTGAAAGTAGGGATAAGGTAAGAGATAATTTGATTATGTATCAATCAAAGATGAAGGGTATTTTTGACAAAAAGGCCAAAGAAATTTATTTTAAGGTTGGAGACCTAGTATTAAGGTGGGATACTAAAAGAAAAGATAAGGGCAAACATCAGAAGTTTGATCCTCTCTAGTATGGCCCATTCAGAATTATAGAAGCAAGTACAAATAATACATTTTTCCTGGAGAATCTTGATGGTGAATCTTTACAACTTCTTGGCAATGGGCAGTACCTCAAACATTATTTCCAGTTCTGAAGCACAAACATCATATCATTGTAGATATCAGAGTGAATTCATTGTACAAATTCCATATAATTTAAATTGGCTAAGCAATATGTGACTCGATGCACACGGTGAAGGAACTGATCTGTGGTTCTTAGTGCTTTTGTGGAAAAAGCACTATGCCTAGGTGGAGCGAGATGTTGTAGTAGCCATTGTTATTTTAATTTTATTTTCAGTTTTATCGCAAAATGAAAAAAAAAATTCAAATATTATGTTATAATGGAAATAAAAGGAAATGCAGAATTTGAAAGAAATGACTTATTTTATATTAGTAATGGCTTTTTGAATGTGAGAAACTCACGAGAAGATCTGAGCCATCTACTTGGAAGACAAAAAATCCGACAGCAATTGTGTGGTTAACAAGGTCGAGGTTTACTCCAAAATTAGAAGCGAGAAGTTATAAAATCGAGTTAAAACCTTAATTGATCAGGGCCATCCACTTGAAGAATGCTAATCCGACGGTAATCGTGTGGTTAACAAGGGCGATGTTTAATTCAAAAAATGGACGTGATGTTTTATAGAATGTGGTTTAATCCATTGAAGTCTGGATCAATCACAGTCATTCATCAAGAAGGGACGAGATCCAACGAATATCATGTCAAAAAGTGCTCAGGTTTTATTATAAATTCTGGACCCAAGAAGTCTTTTAACTGCATTTTTGTTTCCTATCAGGTCTGTGGGGAAGGCAAAGGTCTATGGAAAAGGCAGACACGATAAGATTATGAACCAGAGCCTAAATGATTTTCAGTTCCGTGGTAAGCCATATTCCACATAAATCAACGAATTCCGTTGCTTTAGCAAAATACCTCAAATTAGAGGCAGATGACCAAGACTCCAAAGGAACGGTGATTGGTCGGGTTTCTTTGTGTTTCTGCCAATCAGAGCACTTCCAATATATGTGGGACATAAGGTTTTCTTTGTGTTTCTTCCAATCATAACATTTTTGATACATACGTGGGCCCATAACCCACAACCACACACAAAATCGTGTCAAGATGCAGTTATGCTATGTTAAAACAATCTAGCTATTATCAGAACATCTATAGAGAAATTTCATTAGCATTCAAGCCACATATCCGAACAATGAGAAAAAATCATCAGTTATATTCTAATTTTTGTTACTTCCTGCTATTTTGTTTTCTTGAGAATGAGGTGTCTTTTACTCTCCAACATAATATTATGCAATGATTTTTAATTTAGATGGTTGGTAGATAGTTAAGCAGTTTCACAGTGTTGATGATTATCAACTATCACATGATGTATAAAAAGAGGAAAAATTATAGAAAGAGGGTTCAAATTTTGAAGAACTTGGAGACTAGGCTACTATATTTTTGATAAATTGTTGATTAATGAAAGAATCAGAAGCTTTCCACACATTGTTGGGTATGATTTTCTAACTTCTCTGTTATGTGTCATCATATGTCTTCTTTTATTGAAGTATAGTAATGAAGTCGCAGGTCTTTGTTTACTTATGTGCGTGAAGTTAAAATTCCTTAAAAGAGCGCTCCTATACTTAAAACCCCTACTTCTACATTTCTTCTAAGTTACAGATAATAGTTGATGTGAAAACAACATATCGTCTCTAACTTGTCAAAGTGTTACAGATAATAGTTTGTGTGAAAAACATCATATTGTCTCTATCCCTTCAAAGCATTCTTCATTCAACATTTATATCTAGCATCATATGGCATTCTGATACTTTCATATCACCTAAGTATTAAGGGTTAAGACCCAGTTCTTTTAGGTCCTTCACTTGAAGATACATCATACAAATAAGTGACAATAATAATAAACATTAATGTCTTAAGCACGATTTCTACACAGCTAAGAAATTGGTTTCTTAATGGACAACATGAACTACAAGTACTAATGACTAAGAAATACAAGAAATGAGCATTACTGAATACCAATCTCAGATACCAACATTTTTCAAACATGAAGAAGACTTTTCATAAATAGAGAAATAACAAACATGAAGCTACAACAAATGAGTTTTCTGCAAATTCTTATCAAACTGTAATATATTTAAGATTTGATCAAATACACCAAAGTGTTAATGTTTTTACAATAAAAGACAACCCCTCTTCATTACACAATCCATGTGTTCATAGAAAAGAAAACCTAAATAAAAAACACATTTTAGCAAAGTTTTAATTACAAAATCTAAATAATCACAACATAAATCTCAAACACATGCATATAAAACTTTCTAATCCTATCTTCATCTAAATATCATGTTGTTTTTGGAGTCATGGCTGGAGATAAGGATTAACAAGTCGAAATTGGTGAGGTGTCATCCAAGTCAATAACTGTCCATGAGCTTTTTCCTTACGAAATCGTGAAAAGTAAGGTCTAATGATCCCTTCGAAGAGCCAAAAGCTTGATAGCTGTTAGAAAACCAACAACAGTTTTGCTAAACGGATCCATTGTGGACACAAAATCCATTTGGTCTTGTAAAATTTGTTCTCATTTGTATGGAAATCATGCCCAAAATTACTGTGTTGTACAGGAAAACTAGAGTTTTAACTCACGATTTAGACTAATTGTTAGCATTTCCTTTTTTCCTACTTTTAGAATTCGTTGAGAGTGGGAATGTCATATCCTCCCTACTATGTTGTAATTTCTGATGGATTTTGTGATATATCATCAACAGATCTGGTGCTTTGGGCTTAGCCCGGTTAGCCTTTTTGCCTTTCCCTAGCACATACTTCAGTTAGAAGTGAAAACACTAGGATTTGATCATGGATATTTGCAGGAGAAGCCAGATGATATCTTGCAAGTCGTTTCCAAATTAACAACAAAGTAACCAAACTTACAAATGAAAACATGAATTTACAAAATGAAATGAGTTTAATTGGTGGAGAGGGGAAATCACTACAATTTAGGAAAATTATTACAATCTGGGGAAAACAAGTTTTAAACCATGACAATACCAATAAACCATACACTGGTGGTGGTGGAAAAATCTATGATTTAACATCACACTTAAACGTGGCACGCTTGTAGACATCATCATTGACAATGACATGGTCAACATAATTCCAAATTTTAAATTTATTTTTGGCGCTGATAGTCAGCCTATCAATTTTATTGGAAATGATAATAAGGTCGTTGTCAAATAATTTCTATAGAAAAAATTATCAAAACTCTTAAAGAAATGATAGCCCCGCTAATGATGATTTCACAATTTATTACAACTAAAATGATGACACTAAAACAACCAACATTTTTTGATTTTTTTTAAACAGAGTTAATGTGATAATAGATAGCTCCACGGGGGTGTTTTTTTATCATAGATGGCAGCAAGAATCCCATAGATTAGAGGCCTAATCCATTGGGCGACTCCCAAATAGTAACCCTACAACTTGTAAATTGTACCACACTACTACACACTACAAACTGAAAACTGAAATTGAAAGTTTCTACAAAACATGCTCAGAGTGTTGACCTTATTGGCACACCAGGCTATCGTAAACTACTGAAATATTTTCTCAATTAAATAATACGAAACTCCCAATACAAACAATCCAGTAACTTCTCAAATACCATGGCTTTTTATATTGTGCTTTAGAAAAATCAATATTGGACAATATAGTGGTGAAGGAAACATATACAACTCAAGTATCATTTCATATGGTTAGCATTGGAAGATGGACAGTTGAAGTTGGAAAAGATACACACTAGCCAAAATCCTGTAGATGTGTTAACAGAAGTTGTAACCAGGGTGAAATAGAGATTTTTCCCAGTTTCAATTGGTCTTCAAGTATGATGAAGAAGATGAGAAACAACCAAGTCCAAAGTGGAGCCATTGTCCAAAAAATGAAGCAGTGGTGAAGTTGCTATAATCAATCTCCAAGAGGCAGATTGTTGGGTGTGGAGCCTGATTATCTTCTTTATTCAGAGGCATCACCACATTGGACCCCATTTCATAATGTGGTGGAAACATTGCCCATAATATTTGTGCTGCAGGGGGGTCCACAGGGGCCCTTGATGCTAAAAATAGATGTAAAATTGCATTGTAAAATGTTGTAATTTGGTAGTCAATCTGGGCCATTCATTAGGTGGAGTTCTGACGGTAGAAGTTATGTTTA
Organism: Pinus taeda; assembly: GCA_000404065.3. Classification (NCBI taxonomy): domain Eukaryota; kingdom Viridiplantae; phylum Streptophyta; class Pinopsida; order Pinales; family Pinaceae; genus Pinus; species Pinus taeda. The sequence goes on from APFE030417498.1 coordinate 6,630, forward strand.
ATTTAGGGTTTTTTACCCTACAAGGAACCCCCTCACTATATATGAGGGAATTGTATTGTGTATATGTAGATTTGTATTCTGACCGAGGAACCGAGAGGAGATTGAGTGAGAGAGAAGAGGGAATTATAGTAGATCTATTATAGGTTGTATCTCTTCAGTTTGCTAGATAATATAGAAGGAAGGACTAGCTATTTCTCCGTGGACGTAGCCCAAATTGGGTGAACCATGTATATCTGTGTCTCTCTTGTTTTATGTGTTTTATGTGTTTATATTTTCTGCAATATATTTTATGTGTTCCATTGCTCTGTAATATATAATTTTCTAACATATCAATAACAGAGGGATGAAATATGTCTTTTCGTTGCTATTGAGGAGAGATTCCAAAATAATGATCTTGATATGGAAAAAAATTGATCCTCTAAGATTAGAAGATCTATCTAAATTTCCTTGGAAGAAATGAATCGTTTCTTATGAGCTACATTTGCATGACCTTAAATAAGAGGACAAAAATGCATAGAAAATTGTATCCACTTCATCATTATTACACCCATCATTCCATTCTCTAAAACCTTGAATGGAAACATGATATGTTACATATTCTTCTTTCTCCATCCATGTTTCTAAGAAGATAACCCAAAATCTTGTTATGGATGTTATGGACTTTGCAGACAAACATCCAATCCAATTTTTGCACTTGCCTTGGAATGAATCATAAAATAATCTCATGTATACATCTTCAAACTCGACTTTAAGAAGACCAATAAAGTCACAAAAAATTGTAGTATGTTTCAAAGTCACGTTGTAATCATCACCACTAAATTTTTGTCCATTTCTCAGAAAATATTCTTATTTAGGTAAATGATTAGGAAAAGAACGAATATCTGTAAAATATAAATTTGCATACCTTGAAACAACAGTAGTAGCATTTGAGTTCTTCATTGGCATAGTGAAATAATCAATGAATCCTCTGAGCTATGAATCCTTCTAACAATGGATTCGCCATGGAAGCTTCTAACTCTGTATTCTTGGAAATGGAGTCGCTAGAGAAAACATCTTGCAGCCAAAATTGATATCCAAATTGCTGCTTGACCTAAGAAACCTAATCTTAACCAATGAAATCATTTGGGGTAAATATTCCTTTCGCTCCATGAAAACGATGCAAAAATTTAATCTCTTAGAGGAAACTTGGCTATAAGAAAACCTTTAAGGTAATCTCAAACCTCTTTTAGGTTGAAATTTGGCCCTTCAACCCGGAGGGGCCTAACTCCCTAAAACTCAACTACTCTAGGTCACTGTAGTAGTAGTTTTCATAATGGAGTCTCGTGGCCAAATTTAGTTTGTAGGATTCAAAATTTTGTTGGGTTGTATTTAAAACAAATCATTGTTCATGGAATCCAATTTTATCAAATGATGCTACAGATCTAATGAGCATGACACAAAAAGCAAGGTAGCAATAACTCCTTTGACAATTTGAGAAATTTAAAAGAAAAGGACTCAAAGGAAAAAAAAAAATATAGCTAATAGGAACTCTAAGTACTAATGACTGAGAAATATGAGAAAGGGGTATTACTAAATCCCAATCTCATATACTAACATTTTTCAAACATGAAGAAGAATTTTCATAAACAGGGAAATAACGGAGAGGGAACTACAACACATGAGTTTATTGAAAATGCGCATCAAACTATAATATATTTAATATATACTGAAATACATGAGAGTGTTAATTTTTTAAAATAAAATACATCCTCTCTTCATTATAAAATTCTTGTCTTTATACAAAAGACAAACTAACTAAAAACTAATTTTTAGCAAAGCTTGAATTAAAAAATCTATATAATCCCAGCGTACATCTCAAATACATGCACAAAAAACTTTCTCATCCCATCTTTATGTAAAGATAATGTTGTTTCTGGAGTCATGGATGGATATAAGGATCAGCAAGTCGAATTTGGTGAGATGGCATCCAAGTCAACAACTGTCCATGAGCTTTGTCCTCAGGAAATCCTAAAAAGTGGGGTCTAGTGATCCCTTCTAAAATCCATAACCGTGATATATTTTAGAAAAATGAGGGAAGTTTTTCTAAATGGTTCTATTTTTTAGAAAAACCTCTTTTGGTTTCATTAAATTCATTCTCTTTTGTTTGGAAATCATGCCAGCAATTATTTCTCTATATAAGAAAAGCAAATTTTTAACAAGCGATTTCACTGACAGACTAACTGTCAACATTTCCTTTCTCCCTATTTTTAGAAGCCCCCACAACAAGAAACCAAGGACTACATAGGCCAGTGAAATGAATTCAACTGCTTCATCACATGACTTCAGAGAGTAAAAGGAGGTATGGGGCTCCACTCTGATACATAGCAAAGGACTATCAGGGCAGACTCGATTTCTACTTTGTTATAGACACTCATAGTCGCCCCACTCCCTACTCCAAAGAATGAGTTATCTTGACAGTTAAGGTGAAAGTAATAGGAACCAACTGAGCAACAGGAAAAGCACATCATAGTTGAGACTTGGCTTGACCAGAGGCCATTCATAGGAACAGCAAAGGGGACACTTCCTCCAATCATCTTTTAGTTTTCTTTATTTCTGATTATTCTGTAATTTCCGTTTATTTCCAAGAAGGGATCAAATCTTGATTGTAATCATTTTGAGCAGCAGAGCCTTGCACAACAAGACATCTAGTCTAATAGACAACTGGATATTCTGCCGAAGATATTTTTGTAAATGCAATTCCAACTCGCCCTCTTCTTATAAATAGGGGGAAGAAACTCTTAATAAAGGTGTCGGAATTTCACACCTACGAGGTCTGAATTATGAGATGCCACTTTTGGTTCTATTTTCTTATTCATGGGGGACTTGACTATTGTTGTGCTAAACTTTCTTGGTGATTCCAAGTAGATCAATGTGCAGTATGTGTCCTCTTTGTAAATCTCATTTCACTTGTGTTTTCCCTTCTCTGAAATAGTGTAATGATGTTGCTGGTTTCTCTCTGATTCATGGATTTATCTTGGCAGCTAAATAGAGAACAATACCTGTGTTATATTACAAATTTACTTGTGTTATTCAATAACCTACAATACCTATAGTAATTGCAAATTTATTTGTGTCATTTGATTAATTTTTTGTACCTGTGTGAGACCATATTTACTTTTGTTGTTTAGCACTAATGATACCCATGTTATATCTGGCCTGAAACCTTAATTAACTCTCTAGTATTTCTACCATTTCACCTTCTCCCTCTTCCATATTTCTACTAGAACATGGTTGTTGAGGATTTTGTTTGTTTACAACCCTACACGTCTATTTCTCTCCTCCCTCTCCTTCTCTCCACCTTCACTACAACTTCAATATTAAGTTTTCTCATTATTGTGTGTCGGCCACCAGAAGAAGACATTTATCTTTGAGATTTCCTCGATATACAACCCGCATTTTGATCCATGTGTTGGCTTGAGTCTGCCTTAATGAAGGCTATTGAACCAAACCGTATTTATTCTCTTTTAACTATGTGACAATTGGAGTGCTACAAAAACCCCTCTCCACTAATCTTCCATGCACTCCTCTATTTCAAGATGTCCTAGGCACTAGTCTACAGTCAACCCAGAGGCTATCTCTAGGAGGCTTTCTATGTCCCTTAAAGCACTCGTGATGCAGGTGCTAGACAAATCCACAAAATCTTTCTGGCACTGCTTATGGGGAACAGATTAGAATATTCTTCCCTGGGTACGACAATTTTTTTACATTCCCTCTGTTAGGTGAGCAAGGGAAGTGTGGGTTGAAGATCTCTCACCTTGGCACCTCCACTGTTCCAATTTTATGGTAAACATCTTGGCAACTCCACTGTCTGTATCTCTATTTGATCATCCTGGCTTTAAATCTACCTCATACTCGTTGTGATGCTAGAGCAGCTGAAAACGTTCCCTACCTTTGAAACTGAAATCACTTATCAAGGGGGGTTTTTGAAATGGCCCTTCCTGCATTCCTAGCCAACAAATTTGCCCCACTTTATTTTTCTTCTATCGTTGGTTATCCCAATCATGTCCCTTCGTTTCATGAATGGTATACCTATTTTCTTAAATACATTGGAAGAACAGATAGAAGGTCTAGCCAACACCTTAAAGAATTTCATGAATGCATGGAAGAACAGGGTATTTTCCTTGAAGATGTACAAATGAAATTGTTCATGTATTCCTTAGATGAGGATGCTAGAGTTTGGTACAAAATAGTACCTCATGGTAGCATATCTTCCTTGAAATGTTTTCATATAGCCTTCCATCGATATTTAAAAAAATTATAGCCACTGAACACTCTATTTGAAGATTGTTGTGCACGTTTTAATGATGAAGACATTCCCAAGGTTGATGACCCCACTGAAGAGGTTTGTGGAGCTCCGCTCCAAGAAAGCATCTACTCGTATCAAGAAGCATCACCCAGTGAGCAAGAAGGAGAAGAAGGAAACATTATCGAGCTGCAAATAAACCCTCAGAGAACTTATTCAGTTGAGTCTAGTGTTTCTCCTTCTTATGATGCATATGACTCTGATGGAGAGTCAACTGATGCAGAGCCAACACAATCTCAGTCATGGGAAGCTGCAAAAGAAGAGGAGGCCTACCAGGAGGTAAATAAAGAGGCTCTAGCCCATGATGCACATCCTTCACCCAGTGAACATAATTAAGAACCTCCTCCGATTTATGATTCATATTATTCAAAGGGGGATGAGATGGTCGTGGAGGTTCAGAAGGAATTGTTTACTAGCAAGAGGGGAGAAAGCTCCCAACAAAAAACTTTCCAAGAAGAGCCCAAAGTTGAAAGACCACATAGAGTTTGTTACTGTTTGTCACAGAAATATTCCTACCAAGAATTCTCGTAGATTCTCCAATATACGACTCTTATAGGTCAAACAATGATGAATCTATTGAAGATTTCCAAGAGGGTTGGCCCTTCAAAAAATGGGTAGTAAAAGATCAACAACAAGTTTTTCTTGAGAAATCGAAAGTTGAGCAGTTGAACCGTATTTGTGGCTGCCCTAACCCAAAATATATTGGTCAGCTGACTGTCTATGAAAAAGAGGCAACTGCAAATGTTCCTTGTTAATTCCATGACCCTGTAGCTGAGTACATGGGAAAATTCTTTGGCCAGCATCAAAGGTTTTTCTGGAGTGTGCATCAAAGCTTCTTATTTGCAAATTTTTCAGTGTGCATGCTTGTTTTGTTTTTAAATTGCAGCAACATGGGGGCTGTTGTCACAAAACCATGTACTAAGGGCTGCTACTTAGTGAGATCTCATGCAACTGTTTCAAACCAGGCTTTTAGCTAGGGATTAGCCTCCCTAACTTGAGAGGGCTCTCTCAAAACAAACTATTGATTTATCCTTAAGCACAAAGAGGGCTAACTCTTGAAATGAGAATTTATTAAACTTGCTGGTTGGATAGACAGCATAACATTTCTTCCATTGGGCTCATGGAGTCAAACATCTTATCAGTAAACTATTAACTGTTCATTCATAGAAGCCAAGGCATGTAACGTTCAAACATTCAAGACATTCATCAAATAACTATCAACTGATAAGTACACACAGGAAGTCTGAGCATCAATGATGAATTCAGAGTGATTGTGTACCTAAGGAGCTGTAAAACATGAAGGACAAAAACTTCAACTTACAAGTATGCACAGGAAGTCTGAGCATCAATGATGAATTCAGAGTGATTGCATACTCATAAAGCTGCAAAACTTACATTAGACAAAGCCACCAACATCTTGAGCATTTGAACACATTATGAATCTTGGGAAGAATAAAACAGTCTATCTATTACTGTCAAAAGCCTTATACATAAACCAATAAAAACTCTGTCTTTTGCATAAGTATCCAACCACTATTACATCCTAGTTTTCACCATATATAGGAAAACCCAAAACTATCCCTATCTTGAGTCTCCTCAACAAGCATGAAGGGAGAACTCGATGATCTATCATTAATGAACCTTATCTATTTCTAAACCAACTCATTAATTACAAAAGTGCTGAGCTATGATTACATAAAGTCCTAATCAAACTAAAACACTAACTCCTTTCTCCTCGTAATATGATTCTTCCTGATCTCTGACACCTGTCCCTTTTGATATGGCTGAGCTGGATGTCTTTAGTACTCCATATCGACCTTGTACGCCAACTCTTTTAACTGCTCAGTCATGCTGGAGATGTCCCTTGCTTCTCGGTCCTAATTTTCCTTAATTTGCTCTGATATATAACCGCATGTTTGAAGCCTTTAATAACCCATGGTATGTACTGCTGCCATGTTGCTGATGTGCTGTAGGCGGGATTGATTGACATGTGTCTCTCTTTTCAAAAATAATTTCCCGCTCATGATATCAAACAGCTGCTCTGCATTTAAAATCATCATCTACAGCAGTTTCGTAGCGCGCTACGAAACTGCTGTGTGAATTAAAAACACAGTCTTCCATTGTCGAAGTCCAGGGCAATAATCCTCAGTTATGGTACTAAAAGTTTCCCTCACAAATGTACAGTCCTGCAAATTCACGAGGAAAGGCATGTAGTGATACAAACCATAGCTGATATTGACTGCTAGTACTAATTGTTTGTAAATATCCGGGGATATCCGACCAGTTGTTGCACATATTCCAGATGATGAAACTGTGCATGTATAGTTTTCCCAGACCTGTGTTGCATTTGTGAGGTCAACTTCTCCAGCATTGCATTGCCGATCATCCAGCCGACCAGTGTAAGGATTGCAAAGTGTAGGCACTAGAGGACCAGATTGATTATAATAAAGAGGGCCAGTATTTGGCGGAAAGTTACTATTAGCAATAATACTTAGCACCTTGTTCACAACTGTTACCACTTTACTGGTTATTGTTTTGCTCTGATTTAAAGATTGTTCAGCTGTTGCCACATCTACACAAGGCAGAATGTGGTCAAGGGCAGTATCTTCATAAGGATGTGCAACCCACTCTTTCATGGCGACGCAGGCATCTCCAACCGCACTGTTTAATAAAACAAACACTCCACAAAGAATAAATGTTCCCGCCACAAGAAACCATGCACCAAGTACCAAAAAGTAAACCAGAGTCTTGAGTCCAAGAATAGAAAACAAAAGTCCAAGAAATGCCAGAAACAGCATTGCTGCAGCCACCACAATTAAGGTAAATCGCACATTCTCCAGTACATCCCTTATTGTCCGAGAATTGTCTTTGGTTTTGGACTCCAGATCATTTGCTGCCTTATTCAACTTTCTATTCAAATTATCAATGTTTTGTTGGTCACTTACAGGAAAGAACACTTGGTCTACGCCCGTAGTTTTTTGCAAGGTCAAGATACCCTGACACATTTCTTAGGCTTTGGATTGTGAACTCGGACTGATCAACAACATAATCCAAGGTATGAGATATATTGCGATGAAACTTATCCTGTCCAACATAAAGCAAGATGCTCCCAGCTATTCCTCCACAGGTGAAAAGTACGAGGAGGATGAGCGAAATGGTGTAGGCCTTCTCGTGGAGTTCATCAAATTTCACCCTCCGTTTACAGCAGCAATGATAGCAAAGTAACACTAACAGTACCAATCCAGACCCTATAAACCAAACGCCACCAATGGCAAAATATGGCGCGCCAGTGAAACCAACAGAAGCCCAGTAATGCTCATTGGTGATATTCCATCCCCCACCATAGCGCTTGAAATTGTCTAATGGATCATGCCTGTGCGTTCGACTTGCTGCTAGAATTAGGGAACTATTCTCCGCCAAAGGAGCAGGTGAAGAAGCCTCCAAATGCACGATACCGCCTTGTACCGTTTCCTCTGGTGAGACCGAAATAGACGATGTTGTTAGGTGCATACCGAAAAGGAGTAGAGACAACAGGAAGGCCGAGGACATACACATTGAATATATCTGCAGAGAAGCCATTTTGGTTTGGATTGGTTTGTTCTGGCTTTTCACAGAGAGCACATTTTTGGCACTGAATTCACAGAGAGCAGTGTAGAGTGAGGTTTCACTGTTCTTCAATCGGTGTGCTTCATCAACCATGAAATAATTCCACTTGATCTTTAAGAGAACGGCCCTGTCTTTCAACACAACCTCATATATGGTCGATAATATGTTTAACTTAATAAGTCGGCCAGTCTTCTTGTTGGTATAAAATTCATATACCTGGCAAAACTCTCTACTTGCAAGATCGCCAACATAAACAACAACATTCATGCTAGGTAGCCATTACGGAATTCTTTTGCCGAGTTTGTTAATGTTGACAAAGGTACAATTACAAGGAAAGGACCGTGTATCTGCTGCACATTTTGTAAAAACCCAAGCATTGACACAGATTGCACAGTTTTTCCAAGGCCCATCTCATCTGCAAGAATAACATTTGTATCATTCCTCAAGCTGTTCAACATAGACCACATATTTTTTATTTAAGGCAGAGACTTCACTTTCCAACTGCTAAAACACTTAAACAGTTTTGCGCTGCGAAACTGCTAAAAGGGTTAATGTGCTTATTTGTAGACATTCAGCATCGAAATTTTGTCAGTGATAACAGTGGCTCCACTTGGGATAGTGTGCCCTTGTGGTACGCTAAGAACCTGCAGATCCAGTGCCTCATCCATTTGTGACAAACAGAAATTTACTTGACAATCATGACTGTAGGAGAAAGAAAACTACTTCCACTGAAAAGTGCTCAGTTGACCTTGAGCTTATTTGCATTTACCTATACCTACCTACCCTAACAATTTCAAACTCCTTCTGCTCAATCAATATGAAATTTCCAATGTAGCCAATCCTTTGTTTTATTTGATATCTGATTCCTTAGACTGCATTGGAATTCAGAGCCAATATGATGGTGTGATAACTGCCACTGAAATGGCCCAGCATAAGAAGACTGCTTCCTGAAACTCAGTGCTGGCCTCTGATCTTCATAGAAGAGCTGAAACACTGGAGAGTAAAACTCTTCCATGTAATCAGCTATAGGATCCCAGAACACATGATCAGCTTGTCTTTCCTTGAAACTTTCCAGCTGTGCAAACTGATTTTCAACCACAGTGTTCAGTTCCTCAATCGTGAAAGAGAGAGGAACCAGCATAGTCTCCTTGCGTTCTGCCATAGAAAATTTCTGAGAATAACGATCATGATCATGAAAACTGTATGCTTGAATTTGTCCTTCTAAACCTTCAATTTCTTTTTCAAGGTCCTCAGCAAATTCATCCAAAAATCTCATCCTATCTTCTGCCTTGCAGTCAAAGGATTTCATATATGAGGACAAGGACAAAGAAAAAGATTCATTTGTTTCTTCTTTACTATGATCATCATTCCATTGTTTGAAACCTTCCACTGAGGGAGAGTCTTCCACCACCTCTGACCTATCTATCCATTCGTCCAAAAACATGAACCAAAAATCTTGAATTGATTTTATGGATTTGAAAGGAAAGCATTCAATCCACTGTTTGCATTTCCCTTGAAGTGAATCATAGAATAACCTTATGCAAACATCCTCATGTTTAACTCTAAGAAGCTCAGCAAAATGACAGAAATCTGAGATATGCTTCAGAGTTAAACTTAAATCTTTTCCATTAAATTTGGGACCATTCCTTAGAAAATATGCATCCTTGGGAAAATGATTTGGGAAACCATGAATTCCTGAGAAATCTATGCATGCATACCTTGAACTAAGAATGGCAGCTTCTGGGTCCTTCATAACTCCAGTGGAATCACCATGAATGTGTTAACTTTGAATTCTTCAACAATGGAGTCGCCAAGGTAGATTTTGCAGCCTCGAAAAACCACTCTGAACTCCTGCTACCTTCAGAAATTCAATCTTCAAACTTCGGGAATAAGTAATCATCAGACTCCCGGCAGACGCACCAAAATGTTGTCACAAAACCAGTACTAAGGGCTGCAACCTAGTGAGAT
>APFE030417499.1:0-10745 GCA_000404065.3 Pinus taeda
GGGACAAAGAAATAGGAACCCGAACTATCATCAAAGCCCTAACTTTGAAAAATTAATGAGGCCCAAGGAAACAAGGATTCAAATTTGCTCATCTAGGTGAGGGATCAAAATGTGTTATTAAGTTATGAGTGTTGTCTCTTGGAATATCAGGGGGTGGGGAAGTGAGAAAAGGAAGTTTGAAATTAGAAATTTAACCAGAGTAGAAAATCCACAAATTCCCCTGCTCGAGGAGACCAAGCTAGGGGAATAAGAATCCCTCAACATAAGTGGAATAACATGGAGAGGCAACAACTACTTCGGCATTTTATCAAAGGGAGCATCTATAGGATTATGTATTCCATGGTATTCATCAGTCTTCAATCTAATAAAGGAGGAAAATCAAACCATTGCTTAGCAATGAACCTTCTCCATATTCTACCCAAAAAATTCTGCGATGTGATCAATATCTACCTTCTAATAGTCTATCTAGATAAGGTTTGACGTTGGGAATCACTGATGAATGTCAAAGAAATCCTACCAAGAGCAAGATGCACCATTGGTGGTGACTTCAACACCACAATGCATCCATGGGGAAAGAAGAATGGATCTACTATCAAGGATCAGTTTCAGAAACACATGGAGGATTTCATTTCATGTTGGAAGTTAAATGATATCAAGCCTTCCACAAAATTAGATGTAGAACAACCTAACAAACACTATAATCAATTTCTAAACCATAAAGCTTGGTTGTTCTATTATTGGGAAGGTGAAAATGCATGACTTGTTTACTAAGGAAATCAAAATATGCACAATGCTAAATTATGATTAATGTCATTCCAAATGTACTTGCTAGAAAACTAGATAATAAAACAAGATATTGTAGAATAAAAAAGATCAAACCAAGCATGACTGAGGAATTGAAGAATGAAATAGTTGCGACCAATTATTGCCTAAAATTTGAAGAGAAAAACACTTAGGTCAAGAAAGGATTATTAAAATGATAAGTGTGTAACCTACAAAGGTATATCCACAAACATAGGTAGGCTATATTTGATTTTAAAAAAAAAGCTAAAATGATTATGTGAGTGGCTTGGGTGGAGAAGCTAAATATAATTTCATATATAACTAAAAGATTGAGTCACTCTTAGTGTAATGCTAGCAAATCCTAAGGGGTTTGACATCGTTATCCTCAATCTTGGAGTAATTCAATGGTTCAAACATTGATATTAGAGTAAGAAATGCCAAATTAGCTCAAAAATATGAAATAATTTAGATCTTTTATTTTTAGAAAGACTTTTCCTCCAAGAGAAAGAAACTAGCTATTTCTTACCTTTTCAAAAACTTGGTTATACCATAAATTGACAATATTATAGAACATTTTTTCACAAATAACATCTATGTATTCAACATACTTTCCTCAACATGTAGTTCTTGCATGTCATTTTCAAGTATTATACCTTATATGTGACATAATAAAATATATGTAGATTAACCAAAAACCATGGCATTGAGAAGATTGCAATTCATTACCTTCATATTAAATGAAAGATGACAAACCTTTGGGGATAAGACTTTGGATTATATATCTTTGACTTGAGGGGAATTAACACAAACTCCCATTAGGACCACAACTAGGGAACATGATTTAGTGCACCCATAATATTGAAGAACATTCCATCATAGTAGATTTGTGAAATACAAGTGGAATATAATTTCATCCATTTAATATTGAAAAAGGATTTCATCCTTCTAATATTGACTTTGTAAATTATATGGAATAATATGGTTGATTTATTATAGTTCAAATATAAGTATTTTTTTGTTCAAGTAATAGAAACCCACACTCCACACTACAAAACACAAAATTCAACTAATAGTAAACAAAATACCCCATCAATGGTAGTAGAAGGTATCTATGTTAGTGATTGCATAGTTCACTATGAATGAGCCTTACTTGTATGGGACAATGTGAATGATAGAGGATAGAGGGGAGGAATTTCATAGCCCAAAGCGTGACTACCTCTATTGTGGGGGTGAAAAAAATTCTTCATTTGTTTATCATGATAGTCAAAATATGTGCATGTAGGGTCTTTTATCAAAGAAAAAAAACCGGGAAACATAAGCCATTTTCACATGCTATTGACACTTGCAAACCAAAAAATAAATGTCCTAACATTGGATACAAAACTACCTTAAAACATTAAATACCCATATACACCTAACAAATAGTGGAAGTTCTACGAATTTTTTTGTCACATGTTTGCTAAGGATATCTACTATAGAGGTGTGGATAGTCCAATTGAAAAATAATAAAATGTGACAACATAGTTGAATGCCAATTTAACATATGGAAACCTTGTTTACAAGGCAAGAGACTCCAATCATGCAACAATTTCACTATACAAATGTGCACATACCCTACCATTTTTAGATTCAAACATTTGTTATCACAAAATCTTGCACCTCAGTGCAAATCCTATCATAAGGGTGTAGAAAAGTGTAACATGGAAGTGTTACCATTATCACCTTAATAATTAGTTCCCTAATTTTAGTGAAGGATACAATCCAACAAAAGGAAGGCCTCCCTAGTGTTTCATAGGAATCTTATAATAAGATGGGATCAAATCTATGGCCTTCAATATTAGTTACTCAAACATACCACAACTTAGAAAAAATTTCAAGCTAAAACAAGGTGGTATAATCAAAGAAGATCTTATATTTATGTGAGTGAAGTGCATAAGACAATTTATGATATGTATCATGTGAAATAGGCTAATGGGTATCCCAAAAAATTCTATGGATATGTAAACATGTGTGCAAGATGAAAATCCTGAGCAATATATGAAGTTATAGCAATTGGAATAATGTAGTCCCTTAAACAAATAAACAATGCAAACAATTTAAGGTTCAAAATACTAGCTAAACTAGGGTTTTGCAAATAATTCAATTTCCGATATGAAAAGGATTATTGAAAAGGGAATACAATGACCACAACAATGCAAGATGTCAAGCCTCTAAAGGTTAAAAATTGAAATAACAATGCATTACATGTTAAGAAAATATATTTTTATGGATAAAATGCTAACTAAACCCTAATGTCTAGCTTATTGTGGTTGAAAATTCACATATGATTGTTCACAAAGCCTAATCTAACCAAACAAATGTAAAATAAAAGTATATTTTAATTTGATTGATTAAATAATGAAGAATTAGTCGAATGCCTACTAATTTTTAGGATAATGGAGTCAAAATTATGGACTCCCTTGAAGGAAGGAATACAAAATAGATCTTGAATAAACCCTAGGGTATTCCTCTATAAATACAAGGTGTCTTTCTATAGAAAGAATAATTAGAGTTTTCAACTACAAATCCTACCTTAAAAATGTTATCATGGGAAGGCTCTATGCCATAATCCATCATATGGTTTGCAAGATGTGATGTATTTAGGAAAATACAAGAGAAATAATGCACATTAATCATTTTATAAGCACATCCACACTTCATGCATTCAATAAAAAAATCCAAAATGATTTACGAAAAAATTACACGATAAACCAATACTCATCAATGAAACCATAGCCATGGATCACCATTAAAGCCTAAAAATGGAAGTTGCATAAGTCATTCATCCATATCAATTAGTAACATTAGTAAGAAAGTAGCATCAATCCTCCACAAGTTGCAATGATCAAATATGAGGTTAGCACTCCACTATCTATATGAGGGAAACCAATTTCTTTCCCTCTATAAGGCTAAATTCAGTAAAATCCTTTAAAAACATGATAATCCATGATAAGAGGAGGATAGGTCTCAAGATGACCCCCAAAAATACCTCTAAAACAAATGTATGATGTTAAAACGTAAAATTGTCTAGCATAAATGACACATATGAATGAAAAGGGCTCAAGAGGATGACATCATCTACATAAGGGGTATAAATTCTCCAAAAGTCATGCCTCTCTCAAAATATGCAATGTATCATCAAAAAGTTGTGTCTCCTCATCAAAATGTCTTTTGTTATCATGAAAAATCATCTCTAATCATCAAAAGGCACCCCAAATGTCACATCATCATCCTAGGGAGTCCAAGTGTCATCATTAAGGTGGAACTCATCATGGAGATAATGACCTCAAGCTAGGGAATGATGTCATGTATGCAATGGGATCCATAGACTCTCTAAAGATGTGTACAACCATCATCAAGTGAAATGTTATCAAGCAACATCCAAATGCCATTTCAAGGTTATGTGTCAATATCTTGTCTCAAAAGTGGAATATCCTTCATCCAAGGTGTGATAGAGTATATCAAGTAGCATGCTAGGTTGTCGAGACTACATCCATAATCTAGAATGTATATACCACATGTATATATCTCAATCATCATCTAGCATGGACTTAAGAATTCAAGTGAGATCAAACATCATGTGTGATAAGAGCCATTAAAGAATAACAAGTGGACTATATTTAATGCTAAGCCACTTAAGTATATCGCATTAAATATATTCTTCAAACTTCACACTAGCTTGTGATCTCATATGGGTTTCCAAATTAAGGTATAGGATGTTTATAAATTGTAATACCCTCCTTCCACATTTACCCATTGTTACGAGAGCACCATGGTAAAAATGAGATGAGAGTTACTATGCATGACCCAATTTCCAAGATGTGCTTATGGAAATGGGGTCCACATAATAACTCTCATCTCATGTTTACCCTTGTGAGGTCATAAATAGGTAAATGTGGGAGGAGGATGTTACTAAGTGGAATTAAGGCGAGGTTGTAGCATTGGACCTCAGGGTAAATGCATATTGTTATGCATGTATGGTAGTTGTCTATGTCTTCATCATGCATGCATGTTGGTTATTTATTTTTATGGTCACGATATCCAGGTAGGAATTGGTATGCTTGCGATATTATATCGTGCTAATATGGATTGATTTATGTAGATGTGATATCCTCCCCTGAGATACACTGAGGTATGATTTTTATTATGTCTTATATTTAGTTATCTAACACGCTATGTTTGTAGGAAATAGACCAGAGATGAAGAGAATAATGGTGGACTACAGTTCAGATGACTCCCCTTATGGGCCTCATGTGAAATCAATGGAATGGGAAATGTTAGTTGAGAAACAAGGAGAAGAGTATTCCCCTGATCTAGCAGATACACTGAGGAGTATGAGGGAAGATATTAGAAGTTGAAAGGTAGATAATAACAGGTTGATTAAGGAACAGGAAAAAAAATTCAAGAGCTCAAGAAAAGCAAGTCGAGGTTAACCTAGTCATCCTTCAAAGCCTTTCATATCTACAGAAGCAGGGGAAGATGGGTATCAATCATGGAGATAGGTAGGAAGATATGACTAATGGGGCTTATGGTAGTAGGTCGCAGAGAAAACATGAGATGGACAAGGATCATATAGTCAGAGGCGGAAAATCCTTAGATACACCTGAGAGGAGGGGTAGTGCTTATGGATTTTATTCTAGCTCCAGTTCTGAGAGACATAATCTTCATCACCAACATCATCTTTATAGGAGGAGTGAGAAGGGATATTTTCAAGAAGAGTTCAAGAAAATGAAGCCTCCTACATTTGATGGAGAGATGAGGAGAACAAAATATGTAGAAGCATGGCTGCTTAGGATGAAGAAGTTCTTCAAACTACATGAGTATTCAGAGATCATGAAAGACAACATATCTACCTTCACTATCAAAGGGAAAGAAGACATATGGTGGGAAGATGTGAAGAATGTTAGAAGCATTAGAGAAGAGGAGCTAATTTGGGATGAGTTCACAAAACTCTTTAAAAAGAAGTACTTATCCAAAAGATACTATGATGGTAGGGCCAAGGCATTCTATGAGATGAAGATGGTTTCTATGAAAGATGATGAGTAAATCAGCAGGTTCTTGGAGTTTTTTTATGTATGTGTCTTATCTTAAGGATGAGAAAGCAAAAATTCAAAGGGTCATCAATGGGTTTATAGTAACATTCAAGGATCAAATTGAGTTTGATGAGCCTTGATCATTGGAGGAAGACATCAGAAAGATGAAGCATTGTTATGAGCAGTCAAAGCGCAAGCCTAACCTCAAGAGACATTAGAAAGGGAATGAGAAGACTAAAGGAAAATGGCCTTAGAAGAGAGGAAGGCATCAAGATGCAGGTGAGAAGGAGAATGTCACACCTTACAAGAAGTTCAATGGAGTGGAGAGAGGGCACGTGCTTCAACTTGAGGAGAAGAATAAGGGCGAGGAAAGGAAGCCTTTGAGATGTTGGACTTGTGGTGGAGAGAATCACATGAGAGATTTCCCATCACATCAGGGTGGAAAACATCAGATTTATGGTGCTCAAGAGACAAAAAAGTTGGAGATGTTGGTTAGAGTATTCCTCATATTTATGCAGTAGTGGATAACAGGTAGGAAAATCATTAGGAATCTATTATCGAGATGGAAGGTAAGCTCCATGATCAAGTTGTTTCTATTTTGATTGATAATAGATCCAATTGTAGTTGTATTTGTCATAAACTTATGGATAAGTGTTCCTTGAATATAAAATTGCATGCAGAATCTTGGTTGGTGTAGTTGGCTGCAAGGAATAAGAGAAGAGTTAATCATTGGGTGAGATATTGTGCATTTGAGATGAGTGGTATGCCTACATTAGCACATCTAAATGTGCTTCCTTTGGGTTCGTATAATATGCTTTTGGGCATGGGATGGCTATTCATTCACATGATTAAAGTAGTGTTTTATGACAAGGTGATTGAGTGGCTTGATGATGATGGTGAAAGGAGAATTTTGCATAGAAAGAAGAAGCCTACATCAGTGATAATAGTTACAACTATGCAAGCAAAGTACAACCATAGGAAAGGATGCTTATTATTTGCAGTGCATATTTCTAGTTAAAAAGGGAAGGATGTTGAGGATGATGAAGTTCTGGAGAATTATCCTATTTTGTAATAGTTTTAGGATGTGTTTCTTGCAGAGATTCTAGATTTACCACCTCATAGGAAAGTGGAATTCTCTATTAAGTTGATGCCAGGAGAAGCACCAATATCAAAGGCATCTTACAGGATGAGCACTCCAGCAATGGTGGAATTAAAGTTGCAACTGAAGGAAATGCTTGATAAGGGATATATAAGGCCAAGTATGTCACCTTGGTGTGCACCAGTATTGTTTGAATGAAAGAAGGATGGTACTGTCAGATTGTGCATTGATTACAGGCAGTTGAACAAGGTGACCATCAAGCATAGGTATCTATTGTTGCATATTGATGACTTGTTTGATCAACTAAAGGGAGAAGCAGTATTTTCAAAGATTGATATGAGATTAGGATATCATTAGGTGCACATCAAAGAAGAAGACATTTATAATACTGTTGGGTTGTGTTATATTCTTTCCACATAGTTAACAGGGGGTTTGAGGGGTACCCGTAACCCCACTTTATGGGGTCCGGGGCAGCGCCTTGGAAAATTTGGGTTTTGGACCCTATGTTAGGTTGGGCGGACCCACCTATGGTTTTGTGCATGATTTTCGCACATGTTTTTTTGGACACGATGGTTTTCGGTCCATGGTATTGGATGCTTCAGCATGTATAAATATGTATTGTAACATTGAAAGGAACATAATGAAAAATCAAAGCTGGTAGTCCTGGTTTTGGGATCTAGTGGGAAATCTCTGTGTATACATGTTTTATGTGTTATGCTCTCATATTTTTATTTTCCTGTGATTTAGAATTCATATGTAGGTAATTTCTGTACGGGGTTAAAACCTACATCTTTGGCCTGGACCCAACGTTCAATGTGGATCGCCTTCGGCCATACTTTCCACCATTACTAGACACATCCGACATTGCAGAACAACTCACACCAACAAAGTTAAATCCATATTGCATGGAACAAGCTGCAACTAATCAGATCATGGACACGTAGATCAAGCACACTATCAGCAGAAGATCCAACTGTATCGAGTTGTCAAAGTAGTCCAACTCCTTCACCAGGGAAAGCGGCTCACCAGGGACCAAGTTCAATAGAAGTTTCGTCATCTCATGGAGGAACTCAACGCAATGGGGACCATTGCTTCCTAAGGGGGAGGAATGATCCAGGTGGATATTGGTGGCCACCCTCCAATTCCACTTGGACCCCCATCTTTGTTTCTTTCATTTTTTTTAGTTTCCTTAATTATAGCACAATTTATTATTTTTGGCAGTTTTTCAGGTCCAGAACTTCTAGAGCTATTTTGAGGCCCTAAACGATGTTTGTTTTTGGGAAAACTGGGAGCAACATGGGTACATGGACTGAAGTTTATCTTCCCGAAGTTGTAGTCCTCAGATAGATATTTCTAACGAGGGATTGTGTGCGTCAAATGGAGATCGTATGTCAAAGTTACGACCCCAGGAAGTTGATGTACCAATTTATCCAAAACGAGGCCCACAGTTTGGCGCTTCATCTTCTAGGGTTAGGGTTTTGGATTTTTAGGGTTTTCCATTATTTCTCAACAATAAATAGGCCTTTGAGCCTCATTGTAAGACAATTTAGAGGCATGTAGCTGCCACATCTCTCCTTAGAGATAAGCTATCATCGTCTGAGCTAGTTTATTTCCATTTCTGTTTGTAAGCATACTTCAGTATTTTACATTAATGAAATGAAGTATTATTTCTGCTGTATCTCTGTATTTATGGTCATCTCTGTAATTTGTTGCGTTCCTGTTTAAATCTAAATCAATAAATGACTGATCAACCTGATCATTGCTATTGCTTCTCTGCTGTTTGTCAATGATGTCCACATGTTGATCTAGGTTGAGTGATAATGTCTGAAGTAGAACTGATTGAATGATGAAGTTGAATTTGTTTACATGTTGATTGGTTGAAAATATTATTGATGTTGTTGACTATATGAGGGTTCTGTAAGCTAATAAAATATTTTAGAATATTTTTGGACAACTCTGTGTCTGATTCATAAGTGCATGTTTTCAGTTTTTAGTATATTAAAATCTGTACTCGGGTTTCTCTATAGAAAAGCATGTATACATGTGGGTTGCCTTAAGTGAAGTATCCTATACATTTTGGAATTTGAATTATTAGGGTTGCAGTTTATTATGTGTGTTAGTGCAGTATTCTGAGTTTAGTTCTGTGTACTGGTGACACCAATCTCAATGTTCTAGTTGATTGGTTGAGTTTTGATTAAGTGTCAGTTGATTGGATTTCAGTGATTGGTTGATTCAATTGTGTCAGAGATTGATGATTGTATTATAGTGATGAGTTACAGATTGATTATTTGAGCTTAAGTGTTGATATTGAATCCAATGTAAGAATTTATGAAACGTGGTGTACAGATGTTGCTGAGGGTTGGAGCCTTTAGTGAGGAAGTCGAAGCTTCCTGCCAGTAGTGGCTGGTAATTAGATCAGGGGGTTAGAGCTGCCTTCTAGTAGGATTTGGAGAACGAGTGAAGGTCGTAGCCTTTAGTAGGTGGGTGCCTGCGTACTGGTATGAGTCTTCACCAGTACAAGAATGTAATAAGTTTTTGATATTAATAAGTTTTAAAGACTAAGACGACAACAACATTGGTTTTCTCCCACATTGGGTTTCCACCTTAAATCCTGGTGTTCATGTGTGTTACTTATGTGTGATAATTTATTCTATTCTTACTGCACCTATTTACTGCTTATCAAATGCTTGATAAATCTCTTACATTCTGGTTCAAGTTTAACAGATAAAGAATTAGATGTTTTACAAGTTTACTGATCATACACTGTTAGAAAAATTATATATTACGGAGCAATAGAACACATAAAATATTGCGGAAATATAAACACAGAAAACGCACAAAACAAGAGAGACACAGATATACGTGGTTCACCCAATTTGGGCTACGTCCACCTCGAACAGCCAGTCCTTCCTTTTTATTATCCAGCAAAATGAAGAGACAACCTACAGCAAAGCCGTTGTAATATCCTCTGTTTTCTCTCACAGTCTCACCTCTCTGTTTCTCGCTCACACAGAATACACATCTATCACCACCTCAAATACAAATACCCTCATACAAAGAGAGGGGTTTCCTTCTAGGGCAAAAAACCTTAAACTAAACATAAGTTCTACCGTCATATCATCTGCCTAATGAACGGCCCAGATTGACTAGAAATTACTATACTTTTACAAGGCAATTTTACAGCTGTTTTTAGCTTCGGGGGCGCTAACCCCAAAAACCCCCGCCAGGGGGGGGCTCCCAAAGGTCGCAACCGCCCCCCCTGCAGCGAATATTTTACGGGTGACGTTGCCGCCCCCATTTTGAACTGGGGTCCAATGTGGCGGTACTTTTGAATATAGAAGATAATCAGGCTCCACACCCAACAATCTCCCACTTGGAGACTGATTGTAGCAACTCCACCGCTGCTCCATTTGCTGGACAATGACTCCTCTTTGGACCTGGCTGTTTCTCCTCTTCATCGTCATCCTTGAAGACCAACTGAAACTGAGCATATTCTCAGTTTCTCCCTGGTTACAACTTTTGTTAGCATATCTGCAGGGTTCTGGCTAGCGTGTATCTTTTCCAGCTTCAACTCTCCATCTTCCAACACTGATCGTATGAAATGGTACTTGAGCTGTATATGTTTCGTCCTAGAATGAAATGCCGAGTTCTTTGCAAGATGAATGGCACTTTTACTATCACTGTATAACGTGCCCATATCATGCTCCTTACCCAATTCACCCATAAATCTTTGTAACCAAATCATTTCTTTACTAGCCTCTGTAGCAGCAACATACTCTGCTTCTGTTGTT